>SNQJ01S0028604.1:74013-86810 GCA_010110895.2 Picea sitchensis | reverse complement strand
TTGCTAAATCGTGACTCGAAGGAGTCAAAGGTTGAGTCATGAGAAATCATGAAACATGAAATTGTGACATGATCAAAGTCATTGATCAAAGGGGAGATTTGGACCGTTGATCCAGTGCCATTGCAATTTCGTCTATCGAGAAAACGGAGGCAAGGAGACTCCAAAGTCACAAAAAGAGAAATCTCGATTTGATCATAGCTGTTGATTAAAGGAAGGATCTGAACCATCGATCCAACACCATCGCAATTTCGGCTATCGGGAGATCAGAGAAACAATGAATCCCGAAATCGCGAAAATATCACAGTCGTTGATAGAAGGAGGGATTTGGACCATAGATCTGGTTTTGTCGGGACTTTCCAACTTGGGAAATCAGAGGTAAGAGTTATGGGAACTCATGAAACCCGAAACCATGAAGATTTGATCTGAGTCATCAGTTCGAGAAGAGATCTGGACCATTGAGTGTCTAGGAAGATGACTAATGAAGTGTGAACTCACAAGATGTCAAATCGTGAAACACTCGAGAGATTGTCCCACGGTCACAACGAAGGGTCACATTGGTGAAGGGGAATAGAGGGGCTAGCATGTGCTAGGCTCATGTTGGGATTTCAGAAGTCGGGAGATTTGGAGTGACTCACATGCAAAGGCTTGATACGTGAAGTCACAACGTGCCTTTTGATTAGGCGATTGGTCACAACCTTAGTCACATAAAGGGAGGAGCTTAACTAGGAGAGATAGCATCTAAATAAGCTGAAGTTTAAAGGTGTTAAGGAGAATCTCGCGGGTTCCATAGACCCTATGTCTTAAGAAGAAGGGGGGATATTCAGTTGATTGAGGGTCCTTGAGAGATTGGAGAGTCAATCAGACTCGATTTCTTGATCGATTCTAGAATGGAAGGTCATGCATCCCTTAGGAGAGAAGGGGGGTCTGCATCAAGTGGTATCAGAGCTGAAATTTTAGTCTGTAAATTTCAGGTGAAAGAGAAAGAGGAAAAGAGATAAAGGAGATACTATCATACCATCAAGTGGTATCAAAGAGGATTTCATCTGCATATTTTAAACAAAGGAGATAGAAAAGACAGTGTGACGAGTAGAATCAAGAATTGGATTATGTCTGCAGATTGTAGGCAAAGGTGGAAAGGCAAATAGTGATAATATGATGACATCAAATGGTATCAAAAGATGAAGTTCACTTGTGGGAAACAGGTGAAGGAATACAGATTATTGATACTCTGTAAATATGGTTGCATGGTGTCCAAAAAATGGTAGATATCCGGGAGGGCTAAAGAAAGAAAAGATGGCTACTGAAGTCCATGAGTGTGGTTAAAGAGGAGATCACCAGAAGAAAAGTAAAGTAGAAATTGATGAGAAACTCATTGAGATAAGAGAGAGAATGGAAAAGATGACATTGAAGATACATCGGGAGACAAAGACACGTTGGACATATGAATGTCCTTTGAAGAGGAAAGCAAAATGGCTTGTTCAAAGGTTGCTAGCCAGAAAACAATAACAAGAGTTGAGGAAGTGGTTGAGGTATGATGAAAACCTCAGTGAAACAGAGGAAGAGTTGGTTTGCATATATGATCCAGAAGTTGGAGAAACCCTTAGTGATGAGGAAGGGAGATAAGTTACATGTCTCATAAACTACCAGGAGGGAAGAAGTGAACTTTCAAGTTGCCAGGTGGGCAATGGAAGGAGATCAGCGGGTGACCTCATAGACTGCCAGGAGGGTAGTGATGGAATTTCAAGTTTCCAAGTGGGAAATGAAGGGGGATCATTGGATCTCATAGACTACCATGTGGGAAATGAAGGGGGATCATTGGATCTCATAGACTACCATGTGGGCAGAGGAGGAATCCCAGAGTGCCAGGTGGGCAAGGGAGAAGAGATGAACTCAAATGAGAGTTCATATCATCAAGGAACACTGATAGATGAAGATTCATGTGGGTTTGCAGACCATGTGAGTGAACATGATGAGAACTGAAATAATCCCATCGCAGTGGAGGAGGATCAGAGGTGTTTTATAATCGTTGGGGGAATTCAAATATTGCTACCAAATAGGCCAACAGAGACTAATACAAGAGTTGCACATGAGGAGGAAGTGCAACAAGAATCCGAGAAGGAGGCCATGGGGATGAATTATTTTAAAGCTAACTATGTCTGTGATGCAGGTGCATCAAAATAAAGACAACCAACAAAGACTGTCAAAGATGAGGGGAAGGAGCAGATATTGATGTTTGCCCCAACAAAAAAAGAGGAGAATTCACATGAATTGATCACTTAATTGTAGTGAGAGATAAAGATGTTGGGGGATTGGTTGAACGATCCAAACCTAGTGGATGGATACTAGGAGGCAGTCATACAGATTTCAGGAGGAGAACATTCAACATAATTGCTCAAAAATTTTAGCTAGGAAGATGAAAGGGAGATAACTGCAACATTGGAGCCTGCAGCAGAAGAGGAGGAAGACAACTTAGATTTTTTTGAGTTATATGAGGCATTGGAATCCCTAGAGAGGAGGATAGATATGAAAATTAGGAATATCCAACAGATCAAATTGGAAATAAGTAGAGTAGTATACCAGCCTAGGGAGAAGATGGAAGAAGTTGGAGTTGAACCAACACAAGAGGAGATGACATAAGCCAATCTATTAGAGGAAGAAGTTGAGCAGTAGCTTAGTGATGAGACTTAAGAACTGGAGTCTGCGGCAGGATGGAAAGCTAAGTCCACAGGAGATGAAGGCATCAAGGGATATTAGGTTTATCTAACCATTGACAAGGAAGAAGTTTGCAAAACAAGGACCAGCCAGTTGAGTAGCTAGACAAGATGATCGAAGAAATCAGAAGTATGATGTCGGGGTCAACACAAGAGCCTGTCAGTAGGAGGAGGTTAAATAAAGGAGGAACTTCCATAGAAGTAGAGAAGAAACAACAACAGTAGCAAAAGAAGCGGCAAGGAAAAGGAGCAAATGAACAACTCCAAGAGAAAGTATGGGACCCTGAAGGATCTCAACAACATAACATAGGGAGCCATGATAAAAAGCTCATGATTTTCCCATCCATGGGGTATATGATTCAAGATGGATTATTGTTAAAGGGAAATCAATTGTTGAAGGGATGGATTTTGTGTTGGGACTAACAAGAACGCAAAGAGGATGTGATCCCATATTTGTGGTGGTGGATATATTTTCAAAGATGACACACTTTATTCCATGCCAGAAGACTAGTGATGCAACACATGTTGTAAATCTGTTATTTAAGGAAGTTGTGAGACTTCACGGCCTACCCAGAAGCATTGTCTCAGACAGAGACACAAAAATTATTGGTCATTTTTGGAGAACACAGTGGAAGAAGTTGGGGATATATTTTTCCTTCAGCTCAGCTTATCACCCTTAGATAAATGGATAGACTGAGGTGGTAAACAAAAGTTTGGGAAACTTATTGAGGAAGTTTGATGAAAATGCTTATGAGATCGAGCTACCAGATGATGTGGTCATATCTCCCATATTCAACATTTCAGACCTATATGCTTACTGGAAGGATGACACAGAGGGATCAATAGAGCAAGAGAAGATTCAGGGGGAGAAACAAATGCCTATAGTAGAAAAACCACAGATGAAAAATGTTGTTGATCAGAGGATTGGTAAGAAGACCAGGAGGAAGGACTATTCTGAATATTTGGTCAAATGGAAGGGACACCTAATAGAATATTCCAGTTGGAAGATTGAAGCAGATATCCAGAAGCATGGAAGGCCGGTGTAGGAGTGCATGAACGGGAGTCCATGAAATTTTTCCCAGGGGAGTATGATGTAGGAGCATCATCAACAAGTACACGTGGAAACACAAATCAACACCTAAGGACCAATTCAGAACCTTGAACGTGAGCTAGTACTGCAAATATTTGGCAGTTGATAGAAACATAAAAAGGAAAGATCATGCACATAGACAAAAATGAGCACGCGTGACCTGGGAGTTTAACCCTAGTCTCGATGTAACTGTAATTAGGTAGCAGTTAGTTTGTTTATTTTGAATAAATAGAGGTTTTGTATGCCCTAAAGAGGGTTATGATAGTTGTGAGAAAGTAGGAATCTCAGAAAAATAGTTTTTTCTTTGATTTTAGATGTAACCATTGTCTTGATTTTGAATGAAGATAACAGAGGAAAATTGATCCAATGTATGGTGTGCATAGTGCTTGCAATTTCCATGTTGTTTTCTTAATATTTTCAAGAATGAATAAATCTTGTTATGAGTGTATGTAGCTTTGAAATGCTTGCATAAGAATTTACAATTTATTTTCTTCGTGAGTCGGTGCAAGATGTGCACACAGTCTGCAAGGAGTGCATCAACGGGGTCTTTTTCGACTCGTAAAGATCAGAAGAAATAGCGTAAGATTTCCTTTGCAGGTAGTGCAAAGTGACTGTTGCAAGGTGTGCACAGTCATCCACAAGAATCTGGATCTTGCATCAGAATCTGTTGCAAGGAGTGCACATATTCAGAATTCGAATCGGTGTCGAAGTGACTCTGTAAGAAGTCGAAGGAGTGGAACAGAGGAAAACCAGGAAGGCGGGAAGTAATTCTTTTCAAGAATATTTGGATCTGAGTTTGACGAATTTCTCGAAAAATCAAGAAGATCTTCGGAGATTGAAATATTTGAAGAGATCAAGCTCAAAAGGGATAACACTTTACAATAAGTGTGAATGATATCTAATAAGCAGACTTGCAGGAATGATAAAGGTCTAAGCCTTTAAATATGTCAAAAAATCTTCTAATTCTGAAGAAAGTGGAAGCTCAAGGGGAAAGATCTGGACTGTCTGATCAACATCCAAACAACAAGGAGCAAGTGTAGAGGAGGAAGGATATCATTCGTTTAGTTTGAGTGCAAGAGAATCGTATCAATCCAATCAAGGTAAAGTTCACTAGCATTAAATCTTTGAAGGCACACAAGAGGAACAAGGTCACGAAATTGTGAAAGCATCGGGATCGTCCATCATCAAGGAGGACATGTGGTAAGAGCTCAACATTTCATTGAGTCGTGACTCAAAGGAGTCAAAGGTTGAGCCACGAGAACTTCTGAAACGTGAAATTGTGACATGATTTGAGTCATTGATCAAACGAGAGATATGGACCATTGATCCAGTGCCATCGAAATTTCGGCTATCGGGAGAACGGAGGCAAGGAGACTCCAAATTTGTGAAACGCAAAATCTTGATTTGATAACAGTCATTGATCAAAGGAAGGATATGAACCGTCAATCCAACACCATCGCAATTTCTTCTATTGGGAGAATGGAAGCACAAAGAATTCCAAAGTCGTGAATCATGAAATCTTGAAAATATCACAGACGTTGATCAAAGGAGGGATTTGGACCATAGATATGGTTTTGTTGAGACTTTGCAACTCGGGAAATAAGAGGTAAGAGTTTTGGGAACTCACGAAACCCAAAACCGTGGAGATTTGATATGAGTCATCAGTTCGAGAAGAGATCTAGACCGTTGACAATATAGGTAGATGACTCGTGAAGTGTGAACTCACGAGACACAAAATCGTGAAACAGGAAATCGTGAATCTCTCGATAGATTGGCCCATGGTCACAGTGAAGGGTCACATCGGTGAAGGGGAATAGAGGAGATAACATGTGCTAGGCTCCTGTCGGGATTTCAGAAGTTGGGAGAGTCGGAGTGACTCGCATGTAAAGGCCCGATACGTGAAGTCATGATGCACCTTTCAATTAGGCAACTGGTCACAACCTTCAACACATAAAGGGAGGGGCTTAACCAAGAGAGCTAGCATATAAATATGCTAAAGATTAAAGGCATTAAGGAGAAGCCTGCAGGTTCCATAGAACCTATGTCTTAATAAGAAGGGGCCCTATTCAATTGATTGAAGGTCCTTGAGAGACTAGAGAATCAATCAGACTCGGTTTCTTGATTGATCCTAGATCGGGAGGTCGTGCAGCCCTTAGGAGAGAAGGGGGGGTCTGCATCATATTCCAACTTCCATAGGTGAGGTTTCATTCTTCTTGGTTTTATTCCATTCTCTTCTTTCAAATTTAAAAGATGTTTTTTTGTAGTTAAATACCTATGGTTCTTAGGGAGGAAGTGCCTATACTCATCAAATACCTCCTTTCCTAGACTTCTTTAACGACGCGATTTCATCCTAGGACCACAAATTAGACATGCAAATTTACCCTTTGTTTTATGACCTGGAAGATATGGATTAATGTCAGTATTACTTATATAACAAGGAATTAATATTTAATAAGTATGCATCATATTTTCATAAAATTATATACTAGTAAAGTGTAGTAGGATGTTACATACCACAAAATGTGTTAGCCTTGGGGCATCATGAATTGTCCATGTAAGTGTTCCATGGAATTGAAATTTATTTTTCCCTATTGGTATAGAGATTTAATACATAGTGATTCCAACCCATAACTTTAGTAGCTCGTCGACAAGAGGCTCAATATATACATTCATATATTTCACTTGTTACTTACCTAATTGGATGAAAGTACACATGATTACTACCTTGTATATATATAAGTAATCATGCAATGAATAAGAAAAACAAAATGCAACATTCAAACCAAACTTGTAAACAAATACCTGGAACAATCATTGTCAACATTGTTTGCTCCCTCTTTATTGATATCCATGGAGGAAGGTTGTTGTTTATAATAAAAATAGGCTACACTGAGTAAATAGACCTGATCTCACTAGATGGATTGACATCGTCAATTTCCAGTGAAAGACTAACATTATGAGGTTCTTCTTTAAAAATTATCCATCTTTCTTCGATGTTCCTAAATGCAGAACCATATGCAAGAATTCAATGCAAACCATCTTCACTTCTGTTTCATGCATGGAAATCCATAAACTGTGCAATTCTTTGGCACTTGAACAATCACTACATATGTGGAATTATCAGAATATGATGAAGAACCTTGTGAGGCACCTTTTTTTTTTACTTGATCGGTTTGATATCTACTAATTTGACATTGCGGGAATTTTGTTTCTGATGCATATTGTTCATAATATATAATATGATCATTCAGACATGCATCAATTGACTGATAATCCATTCCAATATCTTTCATAATGACAAACAAATCTCGGTATGTGCAAGGTAAATTATTTGACAGTGGTAAGAAAAAATCACCTAACAATATACAACATAAAAAATAACTATTTAATGTAAATAATAGTAATAAAAAATATTGCATCCTCAATTTACACATTAATTGACACTAAAAATAGAGAAAAATAAAGTTGACCTTTATGTATAATATGTGGCAAATTATATTACATACCTTAGGATCTATGTGAGACAAGTGTTTTAAAAAACATTCACTACCTTCAATTTCACCAACAACATTATTGCAGAGAGAATATGTGTTCTTGAACCTTCATAAAGGGGTTGTTATGCCTTCTCAAGCAAAGGTACATCATGAATATCATCAAAGTTTTCATCATCGATAGGAGCAAAGATGTCATGGATCCATCTATTTGTCCCATCATCTAGATCAACAATATTATTGGTGTCATATTCTTCCGTAGGATTGAATCAATCTTTAATATCCATACCATATTCCACATCTTGTACAATAGTATTTCTACAAGTACTTGGCAGATATTTATCCGACAACATACACCTAGGAAAATTTATCTTTACAATTACAAATAATTAATAACATTGGTGTATATAACAAATATTAAAATGAAAAAAAAATTATAAATACAATCGATACAAAGGCATATATAATGACTAACTTACCATGCGGCGATATGTATTCCCCCCTTCATAATTCCCATACCTCCAACAATGTCTTTCAACTATTTTCCTTACAAGTCTTCTTCTTTTCAATCCCATGCATTGATTGCAAGGGAAATAAAATTTTCCATCATCTACTTATGCCTCGATAGTATCCTTTAAGCCAACAATCATCCTTTCACTCTCCTCAGGTGTTTGCATTGGGATTTCCTATATTTACAAAAAAATATACTAAAGAAATATAAGTACAATATACAAATATATTCTTACAGTACAAATTTCATAGAATTATATTGACCCCATATGTACTATAGAATTAATCCATTTTTTTCATATATTTATTAAAGGTTTATAACAATAGTCAACAATTAATAAAAAAATCAAAACCATACATTTTTACCACATAAGTTCCAAAGCTTGACTATAAGAAAGTAATAAAATCAAACAATAAAAGAGAACTAGACCAAGTGTTGGTTACTTGCTTCCCTTATTGGGTTGTCTGAGTTATTGACCCAAGGTTCATGTCATTCGGGGTTCCAACAAAGCCTCTAAAGATATCGACTCTCCTGGTAAACCAGAAGGCAACACATCATTGAGAAAGTGTTGCACAGTCTCACTTGAGATAGATTTAAATGGGTGGCTATAAGACTCAGGTGTTTACAACCTAGGACAAAGTAGGGGATAGGGGTTTCTTGATTAATGTCAGATACCGTGAGTTGTAAGGGAGAGTACTTATTCCTTGGATCAACATACAAATATCCCATAGTTTAATTAAAGTTAAGTATAAGTAGATTCATAACAATGTATTAACTCATTCATTAATTTTAACCATCAATTGCTGAAAGACATAAGAAACATGCATACATTTAACACGTTACACGATGATTACAGTGGTTCACCCCCTCCTGGGCTACGTCCACAAAGATTTGTCTCTTGTCTCTTGTATTATGATAGTTCTTCATTTTCGACTCCTCGCACTATAATTCTCCACGAAACTAGGTAAGATCTATGTGAGGCGAACTAGATCGCACTAGGCTCCATGAACTGTGGTCTAATCCTTAGATCTACCTTTCCTTGTATCTCCTTTGCTCAATAGCTTACAAAATCGGTTCGTACCGCTCAAAAAATTACAGAGAGTCTCTAACAACTACTAACGAACAACCCTATATGATACTTTTGTATCTATATTTATACATTTCCGGCTCTTCATCCTTTTATAGAATATTACCAAAACCCTAACCCTTCTTACATTAGGTCTTTCTCCCATATGCATGATGCTCCTCCTCCAGTTGTTTCTTTCCTTTGTGCATGCTTTCTTGCATGCATGCATGCTTCTCTTCTACCAGTTGTTACTTCAGTTTTCTGCATGCTTTCTTTCCCATGATCGTTCTTCTTTCCTCTTCAGCCTGGTGCCAACARGCCCCCAACAATGACACGTGACTCATCCCGAGTCACCTAGTTTCTTTGTGCTTCCTCGATCTCCTTGGTGATCATTTGGAACCGTTCCTGCAAATTTGTTGCTTTTCTTAGTGCCTGAGTGGTTTTCTCCTTGATGGTGTTGATAGTCTGAGATGCCACTTCCTCGCTCATCAGTCCTACACATTCTAGTTGAATATGTGTTGTCTAGTTTCTGGCTTCTTCTACATGTGCAAGTACTTCTTCTACCCATTTCTGCAATGGTTCTATTTGAGATTGACACTCATGTTTATGTGTTTTCACAATGATAACTTCCACCTACATATTCTTCAGTTCTTATGTTCTCTTGACTCGTTCTGGGATTGGTATGGTATTCTGTCACTGATTGAGTTCTTGGATTGTTGCATTGATCCTCTCCTCCTCCTTGTCCCAGTGTTGGACTTATGGATCATCTTCCAGCCTTGTCCAAAGTTGCGCTACTTTATCCAGCAAGTTGGCTGTCGTGCTGACCTATTTTTCTAGCTCTTGCAGCTGCATTGCCGCTTCCTGATTCCTTTTCTCCTTCACTGCTGGTGGATTTGTTGGTCTAATCTATCTGCATAGAGTCTCGATATCCTTTTGATACTGATCAATTTTCTGCGCAATATGGTTGATCTTCTCTGCGACTGGGAGTTTGTTTCCTTGTGCAATATTTGGAATTTTCCCAAAAGCATTTTCCACTCTGCATTCCATCTCGTTTCTGCATTCTTTCTCCTCCTTAGTTTCTGATTGGGCCTGTGCACAAACTATTTCCAACGCTTCATGTTTATTTGTTTCTTGTTGTAGCTCGACTAAGTTTTTATGTGCTCAAGATTGCATCTCATGGTCGACGCTAACCTATAGTTTATGTAATTATTTTGATGGCATCCGTGTCAATACCAATTAGATATGATCCAAATCCTTCAGTGGTGTCTATCCAACAGTTTCATCCATTTGTAGCATGATAGGATTTATGTAGACTGTAGAATGTGCATGTCGTATCAGAAGAACGAGGTTGCATTCTTCTACCTCCACCCTTTCTATGGTCTATGTGGTCGATGGCTCTGTGACTCTACTGCTACTCGTGATCTAGGCTTCCCCAAATTTCTCAAGGAGTTGTCCCATTTCTGTCAGTTCCTTCTACAGTTTATCCCTGTGGTGAGCAGCATGATCGAAATATTCTGTGAGCCAGTCTTGGACCATCCTAGCAATCATCTCTCCATCATCCTCCATGATTGTGTAATTCAGTGGTGGTCTTTGTGCCTTCATCTTCTTGCACGCACCTATGTCCTATACTGCTGGTCTCTTAGTCCCTCTTGGTTCCTATGTGATGGGGTTCGGTGCGGTTTCCTGTGCTCCCTCAGCCAGTTTCCTCTATTCATTGGTCAGCCGGGTGATTTTTATCCTCCCCTTCTAGGTCCCTGGCCGCTCTAAGTTGTCATCTACCTAAGTCAACTTGGGTTGACCTGTTCTTTGTCTCTTGGGTACTACAATTTGTGGAGGCTATGTCTCCACTTGCGCAGCCCCTCCTTCTTCTATTGTTTGTCCCAGTACTCCTCTAAGTATAGTTGGAATTCTCCATTCATCAGGCCATTTTCTGATGATCATGTCGATATCACCCTTGGTGACACAATAGCACATCTATAGCCATTTTTTATCTGGGTCCTGCCTTGGTTGTATCCACATGGCTTGTTGCCTAGCCCAGAAATTAGCGATGTCCCCGTATCGTGCGATAGCCTCTAGTGTTATTCTCCATGCTCGGCTAATAGCTTCCTGTATCTATAGTAGGTATGCTTCGAATACAATTTCGTTCTCCTTCTTATTCTTGGCTAGTGGCCCAGATCTCAGGACGCGATATCTTGCTCCTCCTAGTTATGGTGTGGTAGAAAAGACGATGTATTATGGTTCTTGTCATCCCATGAAATCTATGAGAGTAATCAGCCATGAGTAATGAAATTATGTACCTGCGTCCTGYAGGTCTTTGTAGTCTAATTGGAACAAGTTTGATAGGTATGGMACCCAACTCATGAAGGTGCCTTCTTCACACTGAGMTGCAACAACAATGACTCCTGTTGGTACTTCATCTTTGTGGAATTTTCTTAGAAGTTTGCATGATAATATTTTTGTACCCAATTGTGTTGCGGCATTGTTGATCTGTTTAATTATAATGCCTCTTGTTCCCCTATTGGTGTCGTATTTCTTCTTCATCTATTCTGCCAATGTTTTTTCCTTCGAATTATCATCCAGAATCAGCGCAGAATCCATACCCCCAGTGGGTAGGCCTGTTATCTATGTGATAAGTTCGACCGTTATGTGGATGGGTTTGTCCAGCCATATATCTCCTCCATGCATAACTGATAACAGTTATTTGACACATGCCATCACATATTGGCCTCTGCCAAAGTGTGGTATCTTCAACAACCCTATAATTCTTGTTATGTCCAGTCCAATGGCCCACTGGTGTGGCTGAGTGATGAATTCTCCAATTTGGTTCACAACTATTTTCTGCATAAAAACATGTGGTGCAAGCTCTGGGTGTTTGGTTTCATCTTCTATGTCGTGGTCGGAATACTTGAGCTTCCCAATGTGACCTAATAGCTATGGGTCCACCTATACTCCCTTTGGTATGCGAGGTAGCACAATCTCTGCAACCGGTTTCTTTTGAGGTGAGCTCGGTATCTTAATACGGTCCTCCTACCATAATGGTTGGATCGAGGTTCCAACAGCTTCTGGTTTCTCCTTCACCATCCATTCTGCCCAAGCCATGGCCATTTCACCCATCGGTTCGGCTGAAAGAAAATCTGGGATGGGTTTTTGTGGGACGTCTGGTTGCACTTCTGCTTCCGGGTTTTGTGCACTTATGTTAGCTCCTACGAATGCTTCGATGTTTTTTTATGGTATTTCCTGGTGGGTTTCTTCTTCTTTGTTCTGAGGCTCATGAACTGCTACTAGTGTATTCTGTTCCATGGCCTCTATTTGTGGTTTCAGAACCTCCTCAAGTATGGGTGTGGACTCTACTGGAATTTCCTCTAGCGACAGGATTTCGTCAATATCGATGATTTATGGGGGCTGATGTTCACTTTCTTCCAGTGGTCCTTGTGACCTTGTTTGAACCTTGGTTTATATGGATGTATGGCCTAGTTTTGCAAGCTTTGATGGTGCCATAATACTATTTTTTAACCATTTTCTGGGTTCGAATGGCTTTGGTGAGGTCTGTGGTTTCACTCTATTTGTTCTTGCTACTGTTGCTCTTTTCCCGTTCTCCTTCCGCAAATAGACTAATTGTTGTTTTCCTCGTGTGTTGTATGGACTCATCATGAAGATTGTCGAGGAAGCTTCCTCGATCATTTGATTAATTCACCATAACAATAGGTTCAATGCATCTGCGGTGGTTTCATACTTGCCATTATGCCTGCTCTGCCATCTCCAGTTGGCATGTTTAATGTGGCATCCCATTCATCCTTGCATTGCTTTAACTCTGCTTCTTGTTGTCCTGTTAGCCTTCTTTTTTCATCTTTCCCAAGTGTTTCCTTGTTCGACATGGTCATTATCTTTTCCCTTGTTGGCTTCATGTTTCATATGCGGCTTGTCCATC
>SNQJ01S0028604.1:53685-73963 GCA_010110895.2 Picea sitchensis | reverse complement strand
TGGGTGGTCGAATGTCCTTGTATAACTTCAGTATGATCTCATTGACCATTCCTCTCAGGTCTGCACCCACTATATATCTTAACTATACATCTCCTCTATCCATGACATCTTTTACTTCGTATGGTCCTAGCCAATTCATTCTCAACTTTCCTGGGTACTGTAGCGCTTTAGTGTCCTAGAGTAATACTAGATATCCTTCCTTGAATGTCTTCCTCTTGATGTGGTGGTCGTGCCAATCTTTGTCTCTTGATTTTTGTACTTTTTGATGGAATCCTGCCAAGATTTGGTCTTCCTCCATTGACAGTAATTGATTTAGTCTTTCCTGTACTATGCCTCATTATGTCATTTGTGTAATGGCTGCTACACGTAGGCCGGGTATTAAAAATTCTAAGGGCATTACTACTTCTTGAACATAGACTAGTTTGAATGGTGTGTGGCCAGTTAACTTTTTACATGTGGTTCTATACACCCATAGTATTGTTGGTACCTTGAGATCCCAAACATCCCTATTGATGTTGCATATCTTTGTCAAGGCGTTTTCTAGAATTTGTTTGAAGGCTTCTACCGTGCCATTTGCCTGTGGATGATACTGTGTGATTTTTTGGTGATGAACTTCAAACTCTTCCAACATCCCTCAGATTGTGTTGTTTATGAAGTGCATTCCTTGGTCACTCATCAAAATTCTTGGGCACCCAAATATATTAATTACCTATTCAAACAGAAAGTGTGCAGTTGTTTCTGCGCTGCAATCTTTTACCGGCACAACTTCTACCCATCGTGTTAGGTATTCCATCACGGTGATAGTATATCTCACCCCTGTTCTTTTGGCTGGTGGATTAATGGGTCCCATGAAGTCTATCGCCCATTTTTCGAATGCCTAAAGTGTCACTTGTGGTCATAGTGGCATCTCGTACCTTCTATTGGGTTTGTCTACCCTTTGACAGACATCACATTGCTGATAGTATTCTTTCAAGTCTTTGTGGATCATTGGCCACCATAATCTTGTGCATAGTACCTTTTGTGCGGTAACTTTTCCTACATAATGCCCTCCTGCTATTCCCTAGTGGGCTTCTCCTAAAATTCTTGGTTGTTTGTGGGCTAGTACGTATCTTCGTAAGATGCTATCTGTGCCCATATTATATAGATGTCCTATGATCAATTGATAGTCAGCTGTGCAGACTACCAGGTTCTTCTTCTATGTAGTGGTATATTCTTACGGCACAGTACCTGTGCTTAAGTACTAGATAATCTATGCGAAGTAATCGTTAGCAATCTCTACTGAGAATAGTTGTGCATCTAGAAAGTTGTCTTCTAAATTCATTGGTTCCTCTCCATTTGTGACCCTCGATAGGTGGTCAGGTCCTGAATTCAGTTTTCCTAGTTTAACTATTACCTCAAAGTCAAATTATTGAAATAGTAATAACCATCGATAGATTCTCCCCCCCAACACTGGATTGTTGACTAGGTATTTCAGGGCTGAGTGATCTGTAAAAATATTAAAGTGTTTTCCCAATAGGTAATGTTTGTACTTCTGTAGTGCATAAACCTTATCTAGGCCTTATCTTTCTATCATGTTACAATTCTATTTTGAATATGATAATTTTCTACTTGCAAACGCTATCAGGTGATCCAATTCTTCTTCTCCTAGTTGTACCAAGATAGCTCCAAGTGTTATTGTTGATGCATCTACATGTAGATGGAATGTCTTCTCCCAATCTATAAATACCAATATTGGTGTGGTGACCATCGTTTCCTTTAGGGTATCCAAAATGTGTTGGCACTCATCATTCCATTGATACTTTGTATCCTTCCTTAATAGTTTTTCCATTGGCGTTGTAATCTGTGTGTAGCCTTTGATGAATTTCCTGTAATATCCCATATGTCCTAATGTTTCTTTGAGTTGGCAGATTGTTTTTTGCGTTGGTAGATTAACATTGACTGTGATTTTGGTCGGATCCACTAGCAAACCCTCTTTGCATATTATGTGTCCCAATAGCATCCAAAATGGTGTTCCAAATATGAATTTCTTGATATTCAGTGATATCTGGCACTGTCTGCATCATTCTAGCATCAATCATAACACTTCCACATGGTTTTTTAATAGGCTATAGACCGTCCAATCATCCAGGTATACTTCGAGAAATTGGTGGATGAATTCCTTAAATGCTGCAATGACCACTCTAAAAAATATCATGGGTGCATTCTTCAGTTCGAACGGCATGACTTTATACTGATAAGATCCCCATTCTGTCATGAACATGGTCTTGTGTCTATCCTCCTGTGCTATCTTAATCTGATGATATCCTGAGAATCCATCGGTGAATGAGTAGGGTTTATGGCCTCCTACGTTCTTGAGTACTTCGTCCGTGAACGGCATTGGGAATGGGTCGTGTAGGCATGCATTGTTCAACTTTCTCAAGTTGATGCATATCCCGATCCCTCTTCCCTGTTTCTTGTCCTATACTACCATCAGACTTATCCATTCTTATTCTTCGACTGGTTCAATGATGTCAGCCTCGAGCATCTTGTTGATCTTGTCTTTAAATTTCTGTTTATATATGGGATTCAATCTATATGGTCATTGTTTAATGGGTCTCGCATCAGGTCTGAGTGGTATCTTCATTTCTCCTAATTCTCCAGCTATTCCTTTCATCTCTGTAAAGGTTGTGGGAAAAAGGTTGTTGTATTCATGCAACAATTATGTGATACTTTCTAGTGTCTATTCGTCCTAGTAATATCCAATGTTGACCATCTTGGGATGCTCGAYRATCCCTATGTTAACCTTCTTTATCTTGATTGGTGCAGAGATGACCTCTGACTCTAAGGGTGGTCCTTCCACATCTCTCTCACCTTCGACTTATTAGATCTGAATATAGCGCGGATCGTCTTCATCCAGAGCTTTTTCCTGTACATGGTAGCATGACAGTAGATCCTTAATTGTCTTCTTATTTCGCTGTTGTACCTCTGTGATAGTTTCTTCTTCCGGTTCTTCAATGAATATGAAGTTTCTGATCTATTTCAGGGCTGCATCCATGTTGGGGTTCTTATGGTCGAATGAGAAAGTGACTGTAAAGTTTTGTTGGAGTGTTTCCCATGTCTTGGTTCCTTTACGCATTTCCTAGTCTGTATACCAATTCGCTGGTATTCCCTCTAAAGTATGAATGAAGTGGTGAGACCATTCCTCTGATGGCGTCATTTTCCACAGCATTTTACATACCTCCAAGTGTTCTACTGGTGTGCCTAGTCCATCATATTTTTGTTGTTTGTTACCCATATGTTCTGCGCTGAACCTTATGAGTAGTAATCACTTACATTGGTACCAATCTGTGATAGTTTATTTGGGTGCACCCCACCATCTGGCGGGTGTAGCCTTTAATGCTAAATCTAGTGCTAGCAATCTCTGGTTTTTTAATACTTTGTCTTCATATTGTGTCAAGAAAGTTTCCAAATCATTTATCCAATGAAAGCTGGGTGGTTCTCTGATTTATGTGCCAATCCATATTACTACATGGTCTATTCTGGCACACCTTCTCATGGATACTTCATGTAGTCTTTGCTGCCAGTTTTCTAACCCGGTGTCTGAGTCTGTTGTGCATGAAGTAATGCTCCGCCAACTGAGTACCCCGTCTGCAGTTGGGTTTATATAATCTGCATCGTGCACAATTATTCTGTACAACTGGTTGATCTCTTCTAAATCTAGGAAAGTGGGTTCTACGAACCTTTGGCCTTCTGATGGGTCAAGTGTGGAAATGACCCTGTAGTCCCCTGACTCAAATGTCATTTTTTTGGTTTTTAAGTTAATTATGGCTTGGTTGTTGAATGCCCAATCCATACCAAGTAGTGTCGAGCAAGGTGTTGTGCCATCTACTATTTCGATGACTTCAAAGTCTACCTTAGTGCACACACCATCTAGATCTACTATCACTCCTTTTAGTCTACCTATTGGTAGGACTCTATGTTGATTTGCTAGTTTTAATTGAACCGTTGAATATCCCAGTGTAGGTTCTCCCATGCATTTCCATGTAGATTTTGGTAGTACATTCACTTTGGATCCTAGATCTAGTATAATATCTCCCATATTGAAATCCCCAATGTTAGCATTTAATCTAAATTCCCTACTTGTTCTCCTTCTTGTATGTAGGTGGTTGTCAGTTTTCAACTCTATCTTTTGTTTCATCTCGCCGCTACATTTTTCTAGGATGTTTTGAAATATTTTGACAGATGAAGGATCATTTAACATTTTGATGCATGATTGAAAAAATTCTTTGATCATACTTACTTGTTCCTCAGGTTGTATTATGTTGGTGTGGTCTAGTGATGGAGGAATTTTGTATTCCAAAGCTTCCTTGCTCTGCTATGTAGTCGACGCAATGTTCTCCTTATGGAATTCTTATCGGGCTTCTCTAAAAATATCCTTCTCCTTATGCGCGTCGAACTGCTTCTTGGGGTTGGTGTTCTTCTTTACCCATTGGTTTTTCACTAGTTCCTGTCGAACTACGTCATTTCCATTTTTCGTTCCTCCTCGAGTGACTATATTAATGTTCTGACCATCATCTCTTGCTTTGGCTGAAATCCAATGAACGTTCTGGTTATTTTGATTCCTTTTTTCCTGGATTTTTCCAAATAATGTCGAACACCCTTTTTCCCGATTTTTCCAAATAATGTCAACAACTTCTTATCATGGTCTCCGATGTGGGGACAATACATACAATTCCTCTTCTTGCGGCGGATACCCCCGTAAGTATACGTCCCGTTGCTAGAAATTGTGACATGTGATAGGTCCCCTACCTCTTCCATGTTCGAAACCTCCTTTGGCTCGTCCTGCTCCTCTATAAGATACATAGTCACCTCGAGTGGGTTGTATTGTGGTCCCTGGTTATATTGTGCGGTATTGTATTCGGGTTGTGCTGGGTTGTATTGCAGCTGTGCGTTATTGTAAGGTTGTGGCACAGTATTATACTGCTGTTGCGTCATGTTGTATGGTGTTGGGGCTTGATTGAACTATGGTGTTGCCTACCCAGTCATCATTTATGCATGTACCCTGTATACCTCTGATGTTCTTTCTTGCATCAGCTCCATAGTTCTGCAATATTTATCGTCATGGCCGACTGAATTGCAAAAGGTGCAATATGAGTTCTTGGGGATTGTTTGGTATTTCTACATCATCGTGCAGTGTTAAGGTTTGTGAACTAGTTTCTTTCATATTTCGCACCATAATTCTCCCTATGGTAGTGGGTTTTTCATCCCTGTCACCATTTACTGTGCAAATGTTGGGAATTCATTCTTATGGTGTCCTTCCGTCCTGCAGGTAGTGCACCAAAATACTTCTCATTTTTCCTTGTTCTTATTCTGGTTCAGTTGAAATGATAAGTTCTTTAGATCCTCCTTTAGTTCTTTGATAGTCGGGTCCGTCTGCTGGTACTGATTCTCTTCCAATTGCAAGGTTGCCTATAGATCCTCTGCCTGTGTCTGAAAATTCAGTTGTCGTAATGGATATTTTAAGTGTGGGAGTAGTGAGTTTACAAACAGGTGTTGATGTTGCATATCGGTCATAAGGTATTTTAACTTTCCTTTTAATCGCTTGAATATTTGATCAATCTCCCATACTAATTCTCCTGGTTTATGTCTTATTTCAATCATCTCATTCATGTATTTATCCTCTGAGCTCAGCTTCTGGAACTCATTGATCAATAGTTTTTTAATGTCGTCCAGTGTCCTTGTCGTTCCAGGAACACTGTTTGTTTCTAGACTCATGTACCAGTCTAGTGCGCGGTCCCTTAGCGTGATCGCTAGTTGCGCGAGTTTGGTGTCTTCATCAGTGATCTGCTTTGCTTCCCAGATCTTTGCACAAATGAAAAGATGCTTCTCGGTGTCTTCTGCTGCTTCTCCTTGAAACTCTGGTAATCTGATAGTAGGATCGTATCCAGCCATTCCAAATACTGAGCTACTCCCTCCTCTGCACGGTGTAGATACTTGACTAAGGTTGCCTGAACTGGCTCCTCCAGTTGTTTCCCTTTGTGTCGATGTACTTCCTACTGTTGGACTTCCTTCTAACTTTGGTTGTCTAAACAATGGTGTTCTTTTTGGTGTATTGGTCACACATGGGTTTATGGGTTCCACACTGACATTAATATTGAATGGATGGTTGTCTTCTCCTCCTGTTCTTGGGCCTCTTGTTTTCCTTTCATATGTGGCACACAAGATTTCCTCAATTTGCTCCACATCTCATAGATCCTCTACCTCTTCCTCATCGTTGGACAAGCCCTCCCTCTCAGCTATGTCTCTCTTCTTGGTATTCACCTTATATTGGTAGGGTGCTTCGCTACGCATCATTCCTGATGACGCCAAGATCCACTTGAGTTAGTCGTCATCCATCAATATCGGGTCCAAGGGTTACTCCTCCTTATTCTTTGTATCCTTCCCTCCTTCCATTCCTCCTCTCTCTGTCAGTGCTTCCCCCCTTCCCCCCATGCACACAGGGAAGTCTAGTTGTCTGATTCCATTGTCATTACACCTTTGTTATATAGAGGTATCTTGAAAGAAGTATATAGTTATTGGATGTACCTTCCTTTGGGTCCTCGTATGAACTCTTGCTCGGCTACACTGTATGACTTTGTTATGTCTATCGCAAATTCTGTGATGAAGCCTGCCACAATACTGTCCAGCCAAAAGTCGACTGTGCAGGTGAATTTGTTGTTCACCTGCTACAACTGTTGGATCTGTACTGGAGTCCAATATAGCTTTCGAATATGGTTCGTCGCGTGGTTATACTTTAGCCATAATATCCACTCCTATAGTAGATGTGGAAAATCACAGAAAACAACTTCGTGTAAATACGTAAATACGTATTTATCCAGGTATTTACACGGTGTGATCCTGGGGTTTCTATTGTCCTTTTGTGCAAAATCTAGATCTCTAGTTCTCAACAAGCCCTCGATTTCTTCTCTCGTGGGGTTCCAAGGTCTCAACATCCCCTTCTAATGGTTCATTTATCTTCCTTCGGTTCTTTATTCATTCCATCTCATCTACTCATTCCTTTCTTGTTCCTCTTAACACAGAAAAGGAACCATTTGTTGGTTACTCACTTCCCTTCTCGGTTTGTCTAAGTTATTGACCCAGGGTTCATGTCATTTGGGGTTCCAACAAAAACTCTAAAACTATCGGCCCTCCTGGTAAACCAGAAGGAAACACAATGCCTAGAAAGCACTATGCAGTCTCACCCAAGATAGCTTTAAATGGGTGGTTGTAAGACTCAGGTGTTTACAGCCTAGGACAGAGTAGGGGATAGGGGTTTCTTGATTAAGGTCAGATACTGTGAGATGTAAGGGAGAGTACTTATTCCTTGGATTCACATACGAATATTCCATAGTTTAATTAAAGTTAAGTATAAGAAGATTCATAACAATGTATTAACTCACTCATTAAGTTTAACCATCAATTGTTGAAGGAAAGAAGAAACATGCATACATTTAACAAGTTACATGAGGATTATTGTGGCTCACCCCCTCCTGGGATACGTCCATAAAGATTTGGCTCTTGGCTCTTGTATTATGATATTTCTACATTTTCGGCACCTTGCGCTACAATTATCCACAAAAATGGGTAAGATCTATGTGAGGCAAACTAGATCGCACCAGGCTCCACAACCTACGGTCTAATCCTCATATCTACCTTTCCTCGTATCTCCTTTTCTCAACAGCTTACAAAATTGGTTCGTATCGCTCAAAACATACAGAGAGTCGCTAACAACTACTAACGAACAACCCTATATGATACTTTCATATCTATATTTATACATTTCAGTCTCTTCAACGTTTTAGAGAATATTACCAAAACCCTAACCCTTCTTACGTTAGGTATTTCTCCCATACGTGTGTTTCTCCTCCTCCAGTTGTCGCTTTCCTTTGTGCACTCTCTCTTGCATGCGCACATGCTACTCTTATGCCAGTTGTTATTTCATTTTTCCACATGCTTTCTTTCCCACGATCGTTCTTCTTTCCTCTTTGGCCTCGTGCCAACACCAAGACACATTGTATAGTAATTAAATGGAATTGAGTAGACATGTTCATACCTATTTCCTAGGAAAACATTTGTGTCTCCAAATGAAAGAGGGTCTAAGGGTTAGGGATCCAATATGTGTATTCAAAAAAGAGACAAAGTAATATCAAGCATTTGTAACCTTCAAAGTACAAAATTCGAGCTATGAATATCAAGAATTGGATTTGAGGCAAGTATCACATAGAAAAAAGACTAATAAATCATGCAACGAACAATGAGCATAAAAATATTTTATAACTGTCGCACCTACAATAAAATAGTTGAAATCACTCATCGTCATCGATCTTACGATTCATGTTGACTATGTCAATGTTGACCAAGTCAGTGACCGTTAAACAATTTTCAAACCGGTAGTTGGAATTTTCTACATTTGTCGATACATAGACAAAATATTATGAAAATATTGACGTATATAGAAATTCAGCGGAAGTACAACGTTCATCAGGGAACCCAGAAAAAATGATTAAAATTTTAATATTATATCGTCATTTTTTATGATATGATTAATTGTATCCTTGTAGTTGGAAGGTTTTGTAAAATTTTGACCCCATATGTAGTAGTGTTATCTCTAAAGAGAGAGGTGTCAACTATGCTAATTCAATTTAATACCTTACAAGAGGCCGAAAATGGAATTTTAATATAAATTACTAAACCATAATAGGAAAAAACCCTAAATATTCAAAAATCTAACCCTATAATATGAAGCTCCAAAAGGATTGTGGGCTCAATGTGGTTAGTTGATACATCAACTTCTCGCGGGAAACTTTTTTGCATACAATATCCATTTTGGGTGCACAGTGGCTCATTGGAAATTTTAACCAAGAAGAGCAAATGTTGGCAAGCTTAGGTAGGTCATGTCTAACCTAGGCTCCGAAATGGCCAAAAAACATTGTTTAAGGCCTAAAAACGACCCTAGAATTTTAGGACCTGAAAAACCATAAATAAAAAGAAAAATTGTCAAGATGGAGAACCATGTTGAGTCAGTGGAAGAGGTGGGTGGACACCGATGTTCATCTAGATCAGATTTTTGTATTGTAAGTGAAAAGAATGTCTATACATTCTTTTTGCTATATCCATCATTGTTTTATTAAAAAAATTGCCTTTCATTAACTTCCAGCACCACTCTAGATTAATTAAGGACCAGTTCATAATCATTTCCATCCTTTATAATTTTATCCTTTTATGATGACCTTATGTCCCTTTGTCGTCAATCCTTATACAACACTCAACAAATGTGAAATATAATGAAACACGTGAACGATTATTGTTGAAAAGTACATTATTAGTAAAAATTCAAAGACACATTATGTTGATTACCTTTTGATCCACCTAATTCTTCTATTTGCAACATTTCCTTAAATATGTTATGCTCTTTTCCACTTAGATTATGAATAATCTTATCGAGTTTATTCAAGTTTTTTCTCTACATGACACACATAAAACAATGCACATCATTTAAACTTGTAGATAATTCAAATATATTACTTTTATATTAAAATTTCAAACAACTTTCCATGTTCTCTTCTTGTGATGTGCCTCCTTCACAGACTTTTCTATAAGTTTTTTCCCTGATCTTTTATCAATAAAATCCCTACATAATGAAATACACAAATTATGAAATATGTTTTACAAAATAAGTAAATAATTTTAGGTGAAGACATTTTTTTGGTTAGGCCATGTGCATAATATACTTTATTAATACACACCTATGTGTCTAATACAATTATACACACCACTACATATTTATTGTATTGTGCACACTACTAAATTTACAATTGTTTTATTAAAAAAAATGTCATAGTGAAGTAATTCTCTATATAGTAACAAATGAATTGGGTGTCATTATTATATACTGCACAATTCTAAACTTGTAAAAAATAGGTAGCATGAAATGGTGTGCTTTATAGTAAAAGGCACATCGATACATATTTACTATATGGTGCACACCATGAATCACAAGTTTTTTTTTTTAAGTGACAACAATAGGGATTGGGATCCAATGAAATGAGTGTTCTGAATCCTATAGATAACCAAAGCCATGTATGAAAAAACATAAACCGATAATATCAATTGCCTAAAAAAATGTCATTGTGAAATAATAGAGAGAATAAACATATTCGATACTTGAACCTCATGATGATGGTATTTTGTAAATATCATTGTAAAATCATTTAGGAAGAATATGAAGAGTAGTAAGTGATAGGAAGAGTCATTCATACCTTTTGGAATATGAAACCAAAGGTCACTTCAAATTGTATTTATGAATTTCTCACGTTAATGCAATTCATCCAAGTGTGGGGTTACTCATTCTTTGTCTATAACTGGCTTGATAGTGGTATCAGAGCTAGCTTTAACTCCATGATTCTCTCCCACATGTTGAAGAACATATTTGGTTATTCCCTCAGGTCTGTCTCTCCTATCATGAGCAAATCCTTCCATTCATAGGGTTGTGTTGTGGCCAAAACCACCCCTCCTTTAATTTTTATTTTATAAGCGAAAGGAAAGGGTCCCCCTACTAAATTTGAACTCGAATGCCTAATCCACTACTACTATACGCCTATTGATTATTCTTTACCTACCTTGAGGGAGTTGGGAGTTTAGATATTTATTGATTATTTATCCTTGAGCAGGTTTGTCATAACCCATATTCTCTTTGATCTTGTACTATTCTTCATTATACCTTTGATTTATGATGCCTCTTTGATCCTTTTGTGATGATATTGGCAAGACGTCTTTTGAGCCTTTTGCATTAATTGGTTTTAATGGATTTAAATGTGTTTGTTGATCCTATCTGATTTGTAGGAATTTGATGCAGGAGCATCGCCAACATCAAGCAAGCCAGCGTGGAAGCGAAGGACAGCTGGACAAGTGCTAGCACGAATTTTGAAAGTTCCTTTAAGTTGTTGCGCGATCTTAAATGTAGTCATTAATAAGAGGCGTACTTGTATAATGTAAATGGACCTTGAGCGATTTTCTCTCATCCTTAGTAGGTAGAAGGCATTTAAAGTAGTTAATGCATGTAGGTAGAATTTAATTCTAGATTAGACAGTTTTAGAGCGCAAGAGGGAAACGGGATATAGACACCCTCATTGTGTATTGTAACATTATTATGAAGCATTGGAGCATAGGAGAAGTAGAGAGCTATGTAAGAACACCCATGTACAGATATTTGGATTAATAGAAGAGTTTGATTCAAATTCATGGTTTTGTGTTTGTTCTTTGTATGTCAATGTTGAATGATATGCTCATGAATGTTTGCTTCCTGTTATACATTTGCTTTATATGTTGTGTATATGATTCCATGTTTTAAGTTTGAAGTCTGAAAGGATAATGGAATGAGTTTCAATTGTTTCTCTAGGAATYCCTGCGAGTGCAGTTGAAGTGTCCGCAAGGAGTGCGTCGACACGAATTCAGGGTTGTGTCTCTGAATCTCAGATAGGTTTACTTTTGTTCTCATTTTCCTTAGAGGTGCAGTTGGGTACAGGAGCCATGCAAGGAGTGTGCAGCCCGAGTGAAGCCTCAGGGTTGCGAACCTTAGTGAAGTATTGAAAGACTGTTGCTGCAGGTGTGTGCAGGGTCAAAGGTTTTCAGCACCGAGAAGTGTCTGAAGGTTGTCTCAAGGAGTGCGTGCAAGAGTATTTTCTAAGTCTTAGAGTTATAAGAAAGCTCAGGAAGGATAAGGCCTTCAAAACTGTTGAAGGACAATGCAGGCAAGTTGTGGCTAGAAGTGTTAATAAGGCATCGCAAGTTTGCGCGCAAGTGGACGGGTTCCACGGAGGAACAGTCAGTCATTTTGTAGATTTCATCAGGAGGAATGGACAATCGGTATTCTCCGAGGAGGATTCATGACATCCTGTGAGCCGTCAGATCTCAAAGAAAAGTAGAGGAGATACGGTGAGTGTTCCCTAAGGGTTCAAAGCTCAGGAGGGACAGGACCATAGATCCAAGTCACGAGGACCATTGGATTTATGCGTGGATTCACATATCGGGGTTTCATGGGTTGATAATCCGTAAATATAGCAACAAGAATCGCGAAATCGAGAAACGCGATATCCCGACAGCTAATAGAACAGTGTGGGGACACAAGGGTCAAAGTGGTGGACAGGTGGCACGAGTTATCAGAGTTTTGTGGCGAGAAGTCCCGAAACATATGCATTAGGATTCGTGATATTGTGAACTTTGAAATGCCGATGGAGTAAAGGCGTTGAAAAGTCAAACTCACGCGTGTGTCAGAGTTTCGACATATCAGGATTTGGGAGTTGGTAAGGCAAGTTGTTTGATATTGCGAGTGTCGAAATCGTGATAGGGAAAACCACGATAGGAAAAGGTCAACATTGACTAGTTTTCAGGTTTCGAGAATTCGAGAGACCTACGCTTGACCATTGGATTCGCGAAGTCACGAGTTTTGATATCATAAGTTCGAAGAGGGGATCCCACGAGGATTGTTGTGGGTGCAGATTTCCTGATAGGGAAATAGAAGAACCATTTGGAGTTATTCGAGACGTGAGAAAGAGAAAGATCCTGCGTCGACGTGACCTTTTGACCTACGGGTTGTGTGGGGAGGGCGTCRACACCAGTTTGGTATCAGAGCACAGAAAGGTTCTTTKCTTTCTGTAGCAGAGAAGAGAATTCACCATGTTGCCAAGGATAAGGGACATGSAGACACCCGATCCAGAGGATAGAGAAATGTCGAGAAGAAGAGGCAGCAAGATGACAGATCTAGCGATGGAGAGAGAAATGCACGATCTGTGAGCCAGGCTCAAAGACATGGAGACAACGCAAAGACGCACAGTCGGTGGGGGGGATCTTAGTGATTCCGAAAGTGAATTTGAGGCTGAACTTGAAGAAGAAGTTGCAGCCGAAGATGCATCAAACGAACGTTTGATCGTAGCTATTTCCAGGATGGGTGCAAGATCAAAGATGGACATTCCAGTTTATGAGGGAAACCTGGATACAGAGGAGCTTCTAGAATGGATTAGAGCTCTAGACACATACTTTGACTACGAAGATGTTGAGGAAGACAAGAAGGTCAAGCATGTTGTCACGAGATTGAAAGGACATGAAACATTATGGTGGGATGAACTACAAGTTGAAAGACGCTGCAAGGGAAAGCAGAAGATCAAAAGTTTGGATTGAATGATCACAAAGATGAAGGAGAAATTCATCCCCAGAGATTACCAAATTACTTTGTTCAGGAAGATGTATAACCTGAGACAAAAGATGATGACAGTGAAAGAATACACTGAGGAATTCTACAAACTGAACATCAAGGCAGGTCATTGGGAGAGTGATGATGAAAAAGTTTCCAAATACATGAATGGCCTGAGATATGATATCCAGGATGAGATGAGCATGGTAACCATCCGAATGGTGGAAGATGCTTATCAGATGGCTTTGAAAGCTAAGGAGAAGATGAGTCGGAGGCAGAGTCAAAGAGGCCGAGGTAGAAGTCAGCCCAGAGGAAAATCAGTTTCCCAGGACAAATATCAGAAGCCCAAGGAGGACTGGAAGAAACCGCAAACTTGAACTGAGAGAGGTGGAACCTCACAGAGAGGGAATCATATTGAACAGAGAGGAGATTATGCTGACAACAACACTTTTCCTCGTACTAGAGGTAGAGGAAGAGGAAGAGGTGGAGTAATAACATGCTTCACATGTGGAAAGAATGGGCACAAGTATTATGAGTGTCCAGAGAAAAATAAAGAGATTGGATAAGATCACATCTCCAAGGCACAGAGGCAGGATGTTGAGGTAGAAGACGCTGAAGGTGGAAGATCGCTGATGATGCGAAAAATCCTTTTGACACCCGAGAAAGAGGTGGAGAGTTCAGTCCAAAGGACCAGACTTTTCAGGACTGCTTGCAAGACCAAGGACAGGGTATGCAAGGTCATTGTAGATAGTGGTAGCATGGATAATCTCGTTTCAACCGAGATGGTAGAAAAGCTGGAGCTGGAGACGACTGATCATCCAAGCCCATACAGAGTCTCATGGCTACAGAAGGGACATCAGGTAACTGTCACTAAACAATGCCTGGCTGAATTCAAGATAGGTGGATATAATGATAAGATCTTATGTGATGTCATTCTTATGGATTTTTTTCATCTATTGCTTGGTAGAACCTGACAATATGATAGAAATGTGATTCATGATGGGAGAATGAACACATACACCCTGGATAAGAATGGGAGGACACACATGTTACTTCCAATCAAGGATAAGGAGGTGAAGCTGGAATTAAGAAACACTGTGCTTCTCATGAGTGGGAAGGAACTTCTTATAGAGGTTAAGAAGAAGGAGGATCCACAGTTCATTGTGGTCAGGAAACCAAAGATCGTTCTGACTAGCACAAGAGTGGATGATTTACCAGAAGAGATTCAAGAACTATTGGAAGAGTTCGCTGACATCGTAGTGGACGAATTACCTCGTTCGTTACCACCGATTAGGAGTGTGAGTCATCATATTGATCTCATACTAGGAGCCAGTTTACCAAACAAAGCCACGTACAGGTTGACGCTGCAGGAGAATGAAGAGGTTAAAAGGAAAGTCCAGGATTTGTTGGACAAAGGTTTGGTCAAGGAAAGCTTGAGTCTGTGTGTTTCTCCAACAGTACTCACTCTGAAGAAAGACGGAGGTTGGAGGATGTGTACTGATTCAAGGGTGATTAATAAGATAACCATCAGGTACAGATTTCCATTCCTAGGATGGATGATCTGATGGATTGCTTGAGTGGAGCAAAGTATTTTTCAAAAATTGATTTGAAAAGCGGTTATCACTAGATCCGCATGAGAGAAGGTGATGAATGGAAGACAGCTTTCAAAACCAACGAAGGGTTGTATGAATGGCTTGTTATGCCATTTGTCTTGACAAATGCACTGAGTACTTTCATGAGGTTGATGAATGGAGTCCTGAGGGAGTTCATCGAAAAATTTGTCATTGTGTATTTGGATGACATACTGGTGTATAGTAAAACAGTGGCAGAGCATCTGAAGCATTTGGCTATAGTAATGCAGAAGTTACAACAGGAGAAGTTGTTGATAAATATGAAGAAATCCTCATTCATGAAGACAGAGCTCATTTACTCGGGATTTGTTATTTCGGCAAATGATTTGAGGATGGATCCAGATAAGGTGGAAGTGATCAATAATTGGCCATCACCGAGGAATGTTTTTGAGGTGAGAAGTTTTCACGGATTGGCTAGTTTCTACCGAAAATTCATCAGGAATTTCAGTGGGATTAGCGCAGCAATGATGGATACAGTGAAGAAAAGACATAAGTCTTTCCACTGGACTGAAGAGGCCGAAAAAAGTTTCAATCTGTTGAAGAGGAAGATTTTGGAACGACCAGTTTTGGTGTTGCCGGATTTCCAAAAAACATTTCAGGTGAAATGCGATGCAAGCGGATTTGCAATCGGGGCAGTCTTGAGTCAAAAAGACAGGCCGATAGCATACTTTAGCAAGAATTTGAATGAAGTGAAAGTGAAATACTCCACTTATGATAAGGAGTTATATGCTATTGTTCAGGCATTGAAGAAATGGAGGCATTACTTGATCCCGAAAGAATTTTTCTTGTACAGTGATAATCATGCACTGCAGTTTGTGACTCAATAGGAGAAGTTGAATCAGAAACATGTCAAATGGGTTGAGTATATGCAGAATTTCACTTTTGTGATAAAAACATATTTCTGGTACTGCTAACAAAGTTGTTGATGCTTTGAGAAGGAAATGTTTGTTGTTGCAGGAGTTCAAAGTCAAAACGTTGGGTTTTGATGATCTCAGGGACATGTACGCAGATGATCAGGATTTTAAAGAGGTGTATGAAGCAGTTGAGAATCCAATTCTCAGAGACAAAAACCCATGGATAGAATACATGATCCAGGAAGGATTTATGTTCAGGGGCAATCAACTGTGTATTAAAAATGCTCCATGAGGGAGAATTTATTGAAGGAGAAACACAGTGGAGGATTGGCAGGACACTTTGGTCACGAAAAAATGTTCGCAAAGTTGAACGAGTCATATTTTTGGTCGGGAATGCGAGGAGACGTCAAGATATTTGTAGACAGATGCAGAATTCGCCAGCATTCGAAGGGAAGGAAGCAGAATGCGGGGTTTAATCAACCATTTCCCATACTAGAGAGGCCTTGGGATGCGATTAGCATGGATTTTGTATTGGGGTTGCCTAAGACACAATGAGGTTTTGATTCAATCTTTGTGGTGGTGGATAGATTTTCCAAAATAACACACTTCATTCCATGTCAGAAGACCAGTGACGCAACTCACATTGCTAACCTGTTTTTCAAAGAGGTCATTCGACTTCATGGGTTGTCGAAGAGTATAGTTTCGGATCGAGATACAAAATTCATAGGGAATTTTTGGAGGACCTTATGGAAGAAGCTGGGAACTAACTTTTCATTTAGTTCAGCTTGTCATCCTCAGACGGATGGACAGACATAGGTAGTAAATAGAAGTCTGGGAGACTTGCTGAGAATCTTGGTGACAGAACACCACAGCCAGTGGGATAGTATATTACCATAGGTAGAATTTGCTTATAATGACTTGGTTAATAGGAGCACAGGGCACAGTCCATTTCAGATTGTCTATGGCATGCATCCGAGAGGAATTTCTGAACTGAGGGATTCAGAACAGACTGCGACTAGGAGCGCTAGTGCAGAAGAATTCGTAGAGGCGATGAAGGAACTTCACAGCTAGGTGGAGAAGCGATTGCAGAATTCAAGCCAGGAGTACAAGTGTAGAGCCGATCAACATAGAAGACAACTTTAGTTCGAAGTTGGGGACTTGATTCTAGCATACTTGAGAAAGGAAAGGTTCCCGAGAGGAACATATAATAAGCTGAAGATGAAGAAAATCGGGCCATGTAAGGTCTTGAGGAAATTTGGGACGAATGCTTATGAGATTGAATTACCCAATGGGATCGAAATTTCTCCGATATTCAATATCTCGGATTTGTACCCATATAGAGCTGAGGAAACAGGGACTGGAGATGAGCAACCAGTGATCCAGTGGACAAAGCAGATGCCAGTTGCAGAGAAGCCGCAAAATGGAGTGCATACTGGACAAGAGAGTGAGCAAGAGGACTAGGCGAAAACAATACTTTGAGTATCTGGTCAAATGGAAGAACCATCTAGTTGAAGATGCCAGCTGGGAGAATGAAGAGGAGATACAGAGGCATGGATAGACCGTGCACGAGCTCATGGACAGGAGCCCATGAAAATATTCAAGCGAGGGAGTATGATGCAGGAGCATCACCAACATGAAGCGAGCTAGCGTGGAAGTGAAGGATAGCTGGACAAGTGCCAGTGTGAATTTTGAAAGTTCCTTGAAGTTGTTGCGCGATCTTAAATGTAGTCATTAATAAGAGGCGCACTTGTATAATGCAAATGGACCTTGAGTGATTTTCTCTCGTCCTTAGTAGGTAGAAGGCATTTAAAGTAGTTAATGCAGGTAGATAGAATTTAATTCTAGATTAGACAGTTTTAGAGCACAAGAGGGAAATGGGATATAGACACCCTCATTGTGTATTGTAACATTATTATGAAGAATTGGAGCATAGGAGAAGCAGAGAGCCGTGTAAGAACACCCATGTACATATATTTGGATTAATATAAGAGTTTGATTCAAATTCATGGTTTTGTGTTTGTTCTCTATATGTCGATGCTAAATGATATGCTCGTGAATGTTTGCTTCCTGTTATACATTTTCTTTATATGTTGTGTATATGATTCCATGTTTTAAGTTTGAAGTCTGAAAGGATAATGGAATGAGTTTCAATTGTTTCTCTAAGAATTCCTACAAGGGGTGYAGTTGAAGTGTCYGCAAGGAGTGCGTCGACAAGAATTCAGGGTTACATGTCTRAAGCTCAGATAGGTTTACTTTTGTTCTCATTTTCCTTAGAGGTGTCGTTGGGTACAGGAGTCGTGCAAGGAGTGTGCGGGCCGAGTGAAGCTTCAGGGTTGCGAACCTGAKCGAAGTATTGAAAGATTATTGYTGCAGGTGTGCGGAGGGTCGAAGGTTTTCAGCACTGAGAAGTGTCTGAAGGTTGCCGCAAGGAGTGCGTGCAAGAGTCTTTTCCAAGGCTCAGAGTTATAAGAAAGCTCAGGAAGGATAAGGCCTTCAAAACTGTTGAAGGACAATGCAGGGAAGTTGTGGCTGGAAGTGTTAAGAAGATGTCACAATTTTGCCCGCAGGTGGACGGGTTCCGCGGAGGAACAGTCAGTCATTTCGCAGATTTCATCAGGAGGAACGGACAGTCGGTATTCTCCGAGGAGGATTCGCAACATCCCATGAGTCGTCAGATCTCACAGAGAATTCAGGGAGATACGGTGAGTGTTCCTGAAGGGTTCAAACCTCAAGAGGGATAGGACCGTAGATCCAAGTCACGATGATCGTTGGATTTACGCATGGATTCACATATCGGGGTTTCGTGGGTTGAAACTCCGTAAATATAGCAACAGGAATCGCAAAATCACGAAACGCGATATCCCGAAGACTAATAGAACAGTGTGGGGCGAAAAGGGTCAGAGTGGTGGATAGGTGGCACGAGTTATCAGAGTTTCATGGAGGGAAGTCCTGAAACATATGCATTAGGATTCATGATATTGCGAACTCTGAAATGCCAATGGAGTAAAGGTGTTGAAAATTCAAACTTGTGCGTGTGTCAGAGTTTCGGCATATCGGGATTCGGGAGTCGGTAAGGCAAGTTGTTTGATATCATGAGTGTTGAAATCGTGATAGGGAAAACCCCGATAGGAAAAGGTCAGCATTGACTAGTTGTTGGGTTTAGAGAATTTGAGAGACCTACGCTCGACCATTCGATTCACGAAGTCACGAATTTCGATCTCCTAAGTTCAAAGAGGGGATCCCACGAGGATTGATATGGGTGCAGATTTCCCGATAGGGAAATAGAAGAACCGTTTGGAGTTCTTCGGGCCATGAGAAAGAGAAAGATCATGCATCGACGTGGCCTTCCGACCTGCGGGTTGTGTGGGGAGGGCGTCGACACCAGAATTTCATGATATTTTTTATAACATGAAGAATATTTTCTTTTAAGGATATGTAATGTAGGTGGATATCAATAAAACCTTCAAAAATACCCACATAACTATTTTTTCGACCCTTAGACCTGTAGGAACCATTAGATCTACAAATCTACGGTTGAGATTGGTTTTAATATTATGATGTAATATTCAAATTTTGAATCATATTCGGATTTCAAACAAAGAACAACTGTATTCTATAAGATTGTGGGTCTGCCAAAGGTCAGGTCCACCATCGTGCTTTATAACCTCCGCAATGAATACAGGTCACCCGGATCTAGATCAGATTTCAAACACAACTCAACACTATTCTTTAAAACCTTCACAGTGAATACATGTTGTTCGGTTCGAGATCATATTTAAAACACAACTCAACAATATATTAGATTTGAATTATAGGTACAAGTCCCGACGTTAACCCATGTGCATATACCCTCGGCGAAATGGATTATGATCGTTGATATTATCCCTAGATCGATTCTAAACCACACAATTTCTAGATATAATCATTCTGATGTGGTAATATTTGATAGAGAATTTAGATGGATAACATAGCTTCTATTTTGTAAATTCAACCGCAGAATACACTTACGATTCATTCCATAGTGAATTGGATGAACTCCTGGTGTGAATTTATAAAGAAAATCTCAGATATTTCACAGCAAGGGATCAAATAAACATATGTAGTCGACTCCAAGGGTGATATTTTCCAAATAAACCTTCAATTTATTTTATCGATAATCATACATTTATCAATTTTATCCACATTCCAATCTCCCTACTCTCAACTCTCAACATTGAACACAAGAGCCTTGATGGGCTTAAATACAATCAATTTATGTTTCTTAGATCCACTGTATTTGGATCAAATCACCTTATTCAAACCTAGATCCTATATTCTAGCCTAAAAATAAAATAAAAACTTCAATATCTATTACAAATAAGGATTAAAAATGCTTGTTGTATTATTTGATTTGACTTCTAAATTTAATTAAAACAGAAAAAAACAATTAAGATAACCAATTCTCTTTGTTAAGGTCCTAACCCGCACATAGGTAGATCAATGTATTCGGATGTAATAAAGGTCAATATTAATAAGGCCTTTCAATAAAATAGAATAAGGTGGATGTAAGAAGACCTAATAGAAGCTTCCGCTTCTAGAAGGATCTT
>SNQJ01S0028604.1:27338-45400 GCA_010110895.2 Picea sitchensis | reverse complement strand
GTTGGGGAATTTGTATGAGTCTAATTCCCTAGTAAATAAATTGTTCCTGAGAAAGAAAATGTATAACCTGAGCATGAGATATGGAGATTTGGTGGCAGAGCATTTGAACGCCTTCAATTTTGTCGTAAGTTAGTTAGTATTTGTTGAGATTAAAATTTTAGATGAAGATAAATGTATCAGTTTATTATGTTCTTTACCAGACTCGTGGGATAGTCTGGTTGTCACCATAGGTAGTAATACAACTTCCTTGAATTTTAATAAAGTGGTCTCATCCTTGTTTTCTGAGGAGATGAGATGGAAGAATATGGAAGGACAGATCACAGACTCATTATTTGCAAGAGGACGTTCCCAAGAAAAAAATAGATCTAAGTTCTCAAGTGGGAGATCTAAGTCTAAGGGTATATATAAATCTCCCAGAAATTTTGTAAACATATGTTGGAGATGTTGAAAAGATGGGCACTACAAGAAGTTGTGTAGATCCAAAGTTGAGAAAAAGAAGGGATCTGAAGAATATCCTTCTACAAAAGAAAATACCTCCAAGGAGGAAGGAGGGGATGTGTACTTGGATTCTTCAAGCACACAAGAAGATCATGAGGCATGGTTGGTTGACTTTGGTGCATCCTTTCATATGAATCCCCACAAGGAGTGGTTCTGCAAATATGAAAGGTATGATGGAGGTAATGTTTTCTTAGGTGATTATTCGACAACCATAATGATAGGACGAGGAAAAATCAAGTTCAGGATCATATATGGAAGGATTAGAACACTTCCTGGTGTTATGAAAATCCCAGGTTTGGACAAAAATTTGATTTTTGTAAGAAAAATGGATGATGCAGGGGTAAAAACAATATTTGAAAAGGAAACCTACATGATGGTTCGAGGAGAAATGGTGTTGTTGAAGGGAGTTCGGTTTGCAACTTTGTATAATATGAAAGGAAGCACTATTAGTGATCGGTGTAATAGTTCCATTGTTCCTGATATTGGATTTGAAGAAGAAAGAACTCCTACAGTCTTTGGAGAAAAGGTTATGTTGTGGCATCAAAGACTGGGGCATATCAGAGAGAAGGGTCTTCAACTACTACATGGTAGAGGTATGGTTGAAGGTATGTCTAACTGCTCTCTAGATTTTGATTTCTGTGAACATTGTCTATATGGGAAGCAAAATCAGGTAAGATTCCCCTCTGGTGAAATGAGGGCAGAAGTAATTTTACAACTAGTTCACAATGATTGTTTTGGACCTATATTGGTTCCATCATTGGGAAAATTTGTGTACTCTGTCTCATTTATAGATGACTTCTCGAAGAATACTTGGATATATTCCCTCAGGAAGAAATTTGAAGTCTTTGACAGGTTTAAAGATTTTGAGGCTCTTGTTGAGAATCAAACAAAGAAAATAATTAAGGTGTTGAGGACAGATAATGGCAGAGATTTCTACGAGAATGAACTTGAAGAATTATGTAAGAAGTGTGGTATAGCAAGATAGAAGACTACTCCATACACACCTCAACAAAATGGAGTTGTAGAAAGGATGAACATGACGCTGATGGAAAAAGAAAGGTGCATGCCTAGTGGTGCCGGGTTAGGGAAAGAATTCTAGGCAGAGGAATTGTGTACTACATGTTACCTAGTCAACATATCACCCTCATCAGTGTTGGATGACAATACTCCACAATAGGTATGGACTAGTAAGGAACCTTCTTTCACACATCTCAAGGTATTTGGTTGTGATGCATATTTTCATGTTCCAAAGCAAAAGAGGAGTAAGCTAGATAAGAAGGATGAAAAGTGTATCTTTATTGGATACAAAGATGGTCTCAAAGGTTATAATCTTTGGAACCTACAAACTAAGAAGGTAGTTTATAGCCGAGATGTGGTATTTAGAGAAATGAAGGATGTTATTAAACAAGAAGTTCTACCAAGTAAGAAAGAACCAGAGAAAATAGAGTTTGATTTAAAGGATGATGAATCAGACTCTACAGAAGAACATGAATCATAAGAAGAAGATCCTCATACTCCAGTATTGAGGATATTGGTTCGAGAAATAAGGCTACCAGAAAGGTATACTCCATCTGATTTCCGTTTAAATTTTTATTTGTCTATTACTGTTGATGATCCTAGAACTATCATGGAGGAAATGGATCCAGAGGATGGATATCTATGGAAAAGGGCCATGGACGAAGAAATGGCATCTTTGGATAAGAATGAGGCTTGAGATCTAGTGGAGTTTCCCACTAGAAGAAATCCCATTGGCAGAAAATGGGTATTTAATAAGAAGCTGAATGCAGATGGAAAAGTGGAGAAATATAAATCTTGGTTAGTAGCAAAGGGTTATTCCTAGGTTGAGGGAATTTATTTTGGTGATATTTTTCTCTTGTTGCCAAGTTAACCTCTGTAATATTTATGTTATATGTTGTTGTTGCATTTTATTTTGAAGTAGAACAGATGGATGTGAAGACAACATTACTACATCGGGATCTGGAAGAAGAAATATATATGAAGCAACCAGAAGGTTGTGTTGTGAAGGGAAAGAAGGAGCTGGTATGCAAGCTGAAAAAGTCCCTATATGGTTTAAAACAATCACCAAGGATGTGGTATAAAAAAATTGATACTTATATGCTAGGACTTGGCTTCACAGGAAGCAAAGAGGATCATTATGTGTATTTTAAATTAATTGGTGATCATTTGATTTATTTTTTCTTGTATGTGGATGACATGTTGCTGATAGGAAACACCAAGGAGATTATCCAAGATGTGAAAACTCAATTTTCCTCTAAATTTGACATGAAGGATCTCAGTGCTTCAAATTTCATTTTGGGAATGGAAATTAAAAGAGATCGGAAAAAGAGGAAACTTTAGTTAAATCAGAGAAAATATGTCGAGACAATATTGCAGAGGTTTAATATGCAGGAATGTAAACCGATCGAGGTTCCTATTCCTGTTGGGGTAAATTTATATGTGGATTAGTGTCCCAAGACAAAGGAAGAGGAGGATTACATGTCTTGTATTCCATATGCAAGTGCAGTTGCCAGTTTGATGTATGAAATGGTCTGTACTAGACCAGACATTGCACATGCAGTGGGAGTTTTGAGCAGGTATATGTCAAAACTAGGGAAGGAGAATTGGACAACAATAAAAAGGGTTTTGCAAGTATTTGCATGGCACTGCTAGCTATGGATTGTGCTACGAAGGAAGACTAGGATTGGACAGAGTGGTGGATATACATGGCTTTGTTAATGCAGACTGGGCTGGATATATGGATTGTAGGAGATCTACAAGTGGGTATGTGTTTAACCTGTTTGAAGGAGTAATAAGTTGGATGAGCAAAAGACAGGTTGTAGTGTCACTTTAAACTACCAAAGTTGAATACATGGTAGCCACTCATGCAAGTAAGGAAGCAGTATGGTTACAAAGATTGTGTTCAGGTATTGGGTTGGTAAAACAAGCTGTAAGGATAGATTGTGACAGTCAGAGTGCAATTTTTCTTGCGAAGAACTCGACTTATCATTCAAAGACAAATTATATTGATATTCAATATCATTTTGTGAGAGACATGGTTGAAGAAAAGAAATTATTGTTGACGATGGTGGACACTTTGAAGAATGTTGTAGACTCATTAACAAAATCTGTTAGCACTGAGAAGTTCTCGTGGTGTAGAGGATCCACGAGAATTGTTGCCCTAGATTGTTGACTATGCCATTCGCTCCCATATGTATATTGTATTGTAAACAATGTACCACTATTAATGAATATAGAATATGTTGGTTTTCCCGGTTGGGGTTTCCAGGGGAAAACTTTTAGTGTAATGTTTGTATTTTCCATTGTATCTTTTTTGTTGTTTTACTAAAAATCTGTTTGTAGTAAATATTGTACAAGGTTAAAATCTACACTCATTCCTGGACAATGATAAAAATTACTCAACTGAGCATAAGTTTTTTCATTGCCAAAATGACCAGTAAGTCCTCCACTATGTTTTTCCTACAACAAATTCTCTCTCATTGAACATTTTGGAATGCACATTTTACTTCCTTTGAACAATGATCCTTCTTGCAACGTGAAATCAATCCATGGAATTCTATCTCTCAAAACCAGATTCTGACATGCTTCATATGATTCCTTAAAATCTTCATCTCCAGGTTACATATCTTTGAGATGTTCTAATCCAAGAACACTCATCTAGAACTCCTCCAAAACTAAACACCTTCTACTCAAAGCATATGCATCCTTGTTAGAGATTCCACTAATATATTTTAATACAAAAGTAAAATTATGCATGAATTCTACCCATTTAGCATGTTTTTGATTTAATTTCTCTTGTTTAGTTATGAACTGCAAAGCTTGATTGTCAAAATATAAAACAAACTCTTTAGGCATGTGGTAATGCCTCCATTTCTTCAAATCTTGGATCATTGCATAAAATTCTTTATCATAAGTGGAGTATTTTTGTTTTGCCTCATTCAATTTCTCACTGAAATATGTGATTGGTCTGTCATCTTGACTCAAAATGCCTCTAACTGCTATCCCACTGGCATCACATCTAACTATAAATATTTTGTTGAAATCTAGGAGAGTTAAGATAGGTCTCTCAATAATCTTTTCTTTCATTATTTTGAATCCTTTTTCTGCTTCCTCTGTCCATCTAAATGGTTATTTTTCTTTCTTCACAGTTTCTAGGATTGGAGCATCAATACTACTAAAGTTTCTTATAAATTTCCTATAGAAACTTGACAACCCATGAAAAATTCTAACTTCAAATATGTTTCTTGGAGATGGCCATTCTTTAATTGCTTTCACATTCTCTGGATCCATCTTTAATCCTTCTTATGAAATCACAAATACTAAATAAACCAATTATGTTTCCATAAAGGAACATTTCTTCAAATTTATTAAAAGTTTCTCTTGATTTAGTTTCTTCAGAACCAAATTCAAGTTCCTAGAATATTCTTCTCTGATTTTACTAAAAACAAGAATATAATCTAAATAAACAATGAAAATTTTCCCTCTTAATTCCTTAAGTACTTCATTCATAAGTCTCATGAAAGTACTGGGTGCATTAGTTAAACCAAAAGGCATAACCAACCACTCATATAGTCCATTGTTTGTCTTTAAGGATGTTTTCCATTCATCACTTTACCTCATTCTARTTTGATGATATCCACTTTTTAAATCTATCTATGAAAAATATTTGGCACYACTTAAACAATCCATCAAATCATCCATTCTGGGTAAAGGAAAACGATACCTGATGGTGATTTTATTTATGGCTCTATAATCTATGCACATTATCCACTCTCCTCCTTTCTTCGAACACAATATTGTAGGTAAAATAAATGGAATCAAGCTATCTCTGACCAGTTCCTTATTCAACAGTTCTTGTACTTGTTTGTTGATCTCTTCATTTTCTATTGGAGTCATTCTGTGAGTTGCTTTGTTTGGAAAACTAGCTCCAGGAATCAGATCTATATGATGAATAATAATTCTAATAGGTGGTAGTTCATTAAGAAAATCATCAATTACAATATCCACATACTCCTCTAACAATTTATGAACTTCAATAGGAAATTCATCTATTCCTGTGTTGGTCAAAACAGTCCTAGGTTTTCCAACAACAACAAAACCTACCTCTTCATCATGCACATGCTTCAGAAATTCCTTTTATGTGACCAACAATACTTTTGGACCTGTATGCTCTTCTTCTCTTTCATCCTTAAGAGGAATAAGAGTATTCCTTATTCTTTCATTCTCAAATGTAAATTCATTCTCTCTGCCGTTGTACACCACATTTATGTCATATTTCCATGATCTGCCCAACAACATATGACAAACATCCATCATAATGACATCACATAAAATTTGATCCTTATAATTTTGAATCTAGAAATCAACTCTGCACTATTCATTCACCAATACTTGATGCCCTTTTTGCAGCCAAGAAAATTTATATGGTGTAGGATGCATCTCTTTATGCATTCCTAACTTCTCAACCATTTCCACAGAAACCAAATTATTAGTACTACCATTATCAATAATCAATTTGCAACACTTACCTTTTGATTTTCACATTGTTTTGAATAGATTTCTCCTTTGTACTGGTTCATGCACTTCCTTGTTTGATTTCAGTAAATTTCTCCTCATCAATAAGGATTCTCCTACCTATGGAAATTCAACATGATCTTCTAATACTCTTGGTTCATTTTCAGCTTGTGTAATTTGGACATTTCCTTGTCTTGCAAAATTCTCTGGAAAATCCCATGACATATGGCTTGTCTTACCACATGTATAACATCTGACCTCATATCCTTTGCCTCTTCATCCACCTCTCTGAAAAGATCTTCTTCCTATGAAGTTTCTTCCTCTTCATCTTGAGGATTGTTCTTGCTGATTTGATGCATCGACTTCTTTCTTCTGAGCTAAAAGCTTATTCTTTCCAGCTTGTTGTCCCTTACCTATGTAAGCTTGACCTTTCCCTTTTCCTAAATTATGTCCTCTATTTAGTTTCTCTTCCACCTTTAAGGAAAATTGGTATGCCTCCTCCACTATATTTGGTGATAAGAGACTCAATTCATCTTGTATTTCTAATCTGAGACCATTCACATACCTTGCTAACTTATGTGAGCTATCCTCAATATAACTAGCTCTAATATTCACCTTGTAAAACTCTTCAATGTACTCTCTAACAATTAGCAATATCTATCTCAAATTTTGCATCTATCTATACAAGGAAATTTGATAGTCTTTAGGTAAGAATTTACCTTTTAACTTTGCAACCATTCTATCCCAACTTTTGATTTGATGTTTGTTATTCCTTTTTCTCTCTGCTTTAACACCATCCCACCATAACAAATCATGGCCCTTCATCTTTGTGACTAAAAATTTCACCTTCTTTTCATCAAGAACCTCATCATAATAAAATTGTTTTTCAAACACATTTCCTCCATCACTTTGCATTTTCAATTGGTCTGCCTCCATGACCTCCTCTGCCATGTCCTCTTCAAAACTGAAATGCCATTTCATAATGTAATAGATTTTTTTGAGATTTACTACAATCCTGAATTTCTCCTACTTTTATCAATGGAATAAGTGAGAAATAAATTATCCCATTCATAAACTTACATGAATCAAAATTTCCTGCTATGATACCACTTAATGTAGGTGGATATCAATAAAACCTTCAATTTCTTTTATTGATAATCAAAGATTTATCAATTTTATCCACATTCCAAGATCCCTACTCTCAACTCTCAACCCTAAACACAAGAGCCTCGATGGGATTAAACACAATCAATTTATGTTTCTCAGATCCATTATATTTGGATTGAATCACCTTATTCAACCCTAGATCCTATATTATAGACTAAAAATCAAAACAACTTTTATCTCTGTTACAAACAAGTATTCAAAATCCTTCTTGTATTATTTGATTTGACTTCTAAATTTAATTAAAATAGAAAAAAGACAATTAAGAGAACCAACTCTCTTTGGTAAACTTGACTTTGACTTCAAATACAATAATGATTTTGTTATTTGAGTTCATGATCTTGCATCAATATGACTTTTCCTTGTACATCGGCTTGTACTATCATATCACTACATTAGGGAGAAGTGAAGGGTTGATTTTAATGAATATCATATTATACTGTGTATCTTGTGCATGTTGTCCTCATATTCACACCAAAGCTATTACATGATAATCAAACTCAATTTAAAATATATAACTAAGATAAAAGGATCTTTAATTATTTTCAAGAGTTTGAGATTAAATACATCCATATTTCATGACATTTGTTTACAATAGATGATTGTTCATAATAAGTCAAGATCTTAGATGATTGCTTCTGAGAAATTTCTCCTTTTCATTTCCTCATTTTCAAACAAACCCAATTCTTTTTCATATACTTGCTAATGGAAAGGGGAAATAATGTGACATTTCTAACATACTAACTAGTATTTTATTCCTTTCCTAACAAATATTGTTCTTTCCAGGGTTGAAGGAACATGGTTGCAAAGTAACTTTTTTTACCAACTACTTCTGTTGTTTCAAGTCTTCGACGAGATTATGCCTAAACAGGATATCATGTGCATTTGGACACATAAAACATGTAACTCAAGAACATGGCCTCCAATTGATGAATAGAACAATTAAACTCAAGTGTGCCTTGGGAAACCCCATAATTCTTTACCTAATCGCTTCATTGTTGTAATGCCATTGAGAATCCCTTATTCCTGTTTCTTTTGGAAAATTTTATCTCTAATCATGTCTTGATAATTATGGAATCCAACATTTGGAATTAAGCTTTGTATTTTCCAAAACCCATCTGGATTTTATTTTATCACCATTGCATAATTTTTTATTTTCCATTCTAAGGCCTGAATTCCATTGTATTTAATTATTTTTTCAAAACCCTAATCCATGGTTGTAACCTTAATCCTCATCTAGAACCTTCATCCTTATTGGGGACCTTGATCATTAGACTTACCTTATTGGGTTCTTCCCCATAGAGAGATGTTTTACCATTTTCTCATTGTTGTTCCTGAGATCCAAATCTTGCAAGACTATTGGATTCGCCCAATTGGACTCTCCTCATCGAATTGACAATCTACTCTTCTCATCCTAGTTCCTGAAACACGAAACCTGACGAGCCAATTAGATTTATCTTAATAGATAGGCTCCATAAGAGTGTTCAATTCATACTATATTTTCCATGAAACCTATTATATTAACTTCCCCACAACCCTATCCCGCAATCCAATCATATGATCTCCATTGGGATTTCAAGATATCATATCACTTCACTTACCTAGTTTTTTATTCTTCTCGACCATTATATCTCGAATCCGATAGAACTTCTTCTATTTGGTTTTCCCTTTGCTATTTTCCCTTGATCAGATTGACATATCCCGTGTAGAAGGATAGCAACAAGCCCCCTTTCATCCTTTGGGTCACACTTTGTGGCATTGATGTGGTGTTAATTTTTCATGTGATGTGTCGTCCCTTTACCCACTACCTGCTAGCCATTTGTCATATCTAGATTCATGCAATCTCAATCTTGGTATGATGTGTCTACCTAAGTCAACATCTGGTTATTTGTAGTTTGCATGATATTCTTTATTTTAGGTTTTGATCTCTAGGTGCAGATCCCTGACCTAGGTGCAAAACCTTGACCCGTGCAGAATCAAGCCTAATTTATCCTAACCTTATCCATAATTTATTTTGTATATATGATTTGTATAGTTTTATTTGTTTTATTTTTATTATTCGATTCTTTATTTATTTTATTTTGTTTTACCCATGGTTTTCCAAATCTACACATGGTTTTGACGTTTCCATTTATTCCAGGAATTACATAGGGAAATTACTATTACTTGGGGAAATTACTTTTTACCATGAGGATTCACTTTACCTATCTTACATTTTTCCAAAAACCTAAAGTGATATTATCTTTATTACATGATATTTTAATTTTGTTTACTTTGCCACATTTGTACTTCTAATTTCCCCGAACATATTTTATATTTTCAATTTTATTTTATTTTATTTATTTTTATTATTTATTTTTCCAATTTTCAATTTATTATGTTTTTTCCCCAAAGTCCCAAGGTAATGTATTTTATTCTAAATATATAGGTTTTCATAGTTAGTCATAATGCTAAAGAAATTTCTGGAGTAAAACTGTGTCTGAAGTTTTGAAACGTTCAATGTTTCAAGTGGACACTCCACCCATCATCAGGGACGTGAAAAGTTTGTATCTGATTTCTATTCTTTTCATGTCCCTGATGATGGGTGGAGTTTCCACTCGAAACGTTGGATGTTTCAAAACTCTAGAAACAATTTTACTCTAGAAATTTCTATAGCAATGTATTTTATTGTTTTTAAGTCAAGATTTTTTATTTTTTATTTTTGTTTTATTTATCTTATTTTTCAAATTTTAAATATTTTTCATAAGTTTTTTTTTTTCTTATGTTTCTTTTTTCTTATTTTTTNAGAAATTTCTATAGCAATGTATTTTATTGTTTTTAAGTCAAGATTTTTTATTTTTTATTTTTGTTTTATTTATCTTATTTTTCAAATTTTAAATATTTTTCATAAGTTTTTTTTTTTCTTATGTTTCTTTTTTCTTATTTTTTATTATATTTTTAAGGACCTAAGCCAATGGACTTACATGTAGCTTCTCTCACTAATCCTACAATTATTATATTATGTTATGGGTGTGGATTCATAGACCATTAGGAATGACATACCACATAATTCACCTGTGACCTACAACCTACATGCCTTGCGGGCTCCCACCAACTTTCACCAACCTGCAACACCTCGTGACATGTTATTGTGGTGATTTCCCCGTCAGGATTTTATTGCATACCTTGCGAGATTTTCTCATGCGGGAGTTCTCCCTTTAGGACATGTTACTAGATTTATCACAGTTTTTTACTCAGAACCCTAACATAACTCACAACCCGTAACACGTTAGGACATGTTACAAAGATTCAACCGTGAGATTTTACCCACAGGCAAGGATGATTCTTGCACCCGTAAACCTTTGGATTGGATTTTATTATTTTATTTTTATTGTATTTTTTACTTTGCATACCTGTATTTATTAAAAAAAAAATTCTCTAGATTCCAGACCAAAATATYTGTGAGGGCTCAAGGTTCCATTCCTACCCTAAATTCACACACAAAATACCAAGGGTTGGGAAAACAATATAAATTACTTCAACTCAACTCCCCCAATGCATGTGGGATAATTATTTAGGAATATGAGATAAACCATTCATATTAACCCCGTGATGAAATCAATGGCTGTTGAGTGTCAACTTCAACAAGACATAACTTATGTTTTAGGATGACAAATCAGTCAAAAGAGGGATCCTTGGAAAGATATCAAAGAGGAGAACATGTTGGAAGAGGAATTAGAGCCAAATCAACAAAACACATTCCAAAAAAAATTCAGGTAAAGAAGGGAATGAATTTGATGGGGGATGAACTGTGAAATCTTTAGCAGGACATAAATCATGATCCAAAAGATCAAATTAGGCGTGAGAGGGCTCGTTGGAAATATGTAGCAGTGAAGAATATTTTAGTAAAATCAATTTTTCTATATTGACCACTAAAATTCTCAGGGAATTTGAGGAAAGAAGAGGATGTAGTTGAGCATAGTCAAATTTTTATTTTTAATAATTATAACTCATGGAATCCTTGCAAAATGAATCAAATCCTAAAGATGGATCTTGTTGTGGATCCAAAATGTCAACTTGTAAATAAAAATATTGTGGATATTCCGAACCAACTAGAAGAAAAATCTCACCATAGAAATATCAATCGTGAATTCAATACTTAAGAAAAAAATTTTTAACATCTTGTAATAATGTTTGTGTGAAGATAAATGGGAAATCTGAGCTATATTACAAAACAAAAGGAGACAAAATAAAAATTTGTAACAAAAAAAATGAATGGGAACTGAAGAGTCTCTATAATTGTTGAAATTCTTACTCCAACACCTAGATACTTTGTTATCTAGTGATTTCCTTATTGCAATCAGATTAGCAACTCACAAAACAAAAATACAGTACTAAAATATTCAACTCAATATCATTCAGTAGAAGCATAAACTAGGAAACCAAATCAAGAACACATGAACACCAGTATTTTTTGTTATATACCCCTAGAAAAACACTAGAGAGGAAAACGGTGTTGAGAATCATTTTATTATGCTAAAATCACGACTCCTGTAACAGGGATAATGGCCCACTGAGAGAAATACAAATGTAGACTAACCTCGAAAGGTTCGACCTGCTATACGACTAGTTATGGCATGTTTTTCTAGGTATCTGCTACTTTCCCTTATTTGACCCGTGAATATCTAAGACTGTCTCGACTTTGACCCACAGATGTGTACGAAAAAACTATATGGAAATATCCATAGAATCCAACACTCTCACACTAGTACATATGGGCCCAAAATGCGACAAAAGATTTCCATGTTTCTATAATTCATGGAAAAATGCATTAAAATTTTGTTTTTGTTTTAATGTTTTTTGGGTTTGGCCTCGACATTCGTCGATATAGCCACAAATTCAGAAAACCGTCTATATATCCATGAATTTTCGTTTATATATTGACACTTGTGCCATGCATGTGAACCACACATGTAGTGCAACAAGTATTGATTTTTTTCAGGGTCAACTCATTTATTGTCTTCGCTATATCGACGAGAATTGATCTATAAATATAAGTCCTTAAGAAAAATTTCGACAAATTTTCTATAGTTGTGACAATTTTGTTGGTGATTGTTTGAGCCCTGATTTGTTTTGTCACATACTGGTTTAACACATCCAATTCTTGATCTACATAGCTCATATTTTAGACTTGCAAGGTTAGTATTTTTAATTTTTCTGTCTCTTTTAATATAAAGCTATGTTAAGAAATTTTGATTTCAAAATTTTTTAAAATGAACTTTTTAACCAAATTTATTTTTTTTCAAAATTTAGCATTGCTACATATATTTCATGTGATTGAATGTTGAAGTATATGAATTTTTAAATATGTTTTTTTTTAATATTTTTTTCAAAATTTAGCATTGCAACATATATTTCATGTGATTGGACCTCAAAGTATATGAAATTTTAATTTAAAATTTTTTCAATGTTAAAAAAAAAAAAAAAAAAAACTTAATTAGTTCTTATAAGAAATTACCGTGTCAAATTAATATATACTATGAATGAAAATACAAGAAGGCTTGTTCAGTTTAGATTAGAATTGGAGGCGAAGGGTGATGGAAAATGTTGTTTCCCTTGCAATGATTGCAAGGGCTTACAAACAAGAAGAATTTTAATAACAACAGCTGGAAAACATTGTAGGGAGAAGGGGCACGCTGAAGGGGCATGCTGAAGGGGGTTATGAATATCATCCCTTGGTAAGACATTATTCAATATATAATGTATTATTTTAATGGTGATCATGTCATGCATTTGTCAAATGTTTTATTGTTTTAAAATATGTTCTATACACACTCATTTTAATACATTGTTTGTAAAGATAAAGACAATGCCCCCAAAATGTCGACCTCCATATAAGAATATTAAATATTGAGTTCTTAATGATGATATGGATAGAGATAACGTTATTGATAAAAATTAGGAATATGAGATACATAGATTTATCCAAGACACATTTGATCCAATGGATGAGGATAACCAGGATGATATTAATGATGTTGATCCTCTACTCGAGAAGTCACGACAACCTCTTTATGAAGGCTCATAAAAAATATTCTATCTGCTATATTGTTGTTGGTAAACTTGAAGGTTTTGAATGGTTTATAAAACACCTATCTCACACAGATCCTAAGGTATGTAATGTATTATTTATGTCATGTTGACATGTACATAAAGGTTGATTATTTTTCTATATTGTTAATTAATTCGTAAAGTAGGGATGTGATATTCATGATTAATATTGTTTACATTGAATTATTGTTTTGAATGGTGTAGATTGTTAGGTGAATTTCTATTACCACCATCAAATATTTTACCATGCACATATTGATAAATATATTTGATTATGAAAGAAATTGGAATGGAGTATCAAGTTATTGATTCATGTCCTAATGATCATATCATATACTATGGACAATATGAATCAGAAAATGAATGTCCAYAATGTCAAATAAGTAGATATTGAAKCATTTAATGGTGTATGYTGACTTATTCAGTTAGGAAGGAGAGGTTTAGATGCGCGCTCTGCAACCCAGACTAGGGTTTTAGCGTTTCAGCCACACTGCCACATTTCTAGCCCTGTTGGGGCTCATGACTCTGAAGGAAGGAGGGTTGAATGGCGCCTCCTGCATCCAGGCCACAACAAACGGAAGTTCTGGAGAAGGGTTCAAACGACCGACCTTTGAGCCTCCACCAGATTTGCGGGAAAAACTCCTAACGGAAGGAACTTTCAAGGACTGGGAGATGGAGATCGATCCAGAGAATGCAATCGTACCTGCTATAGCGTTGACTCCATGGCTACCCGAAAAATGCATTCCACAAGCGCCACAAGCCCCGAAGTACATTATCAATTCACCGTGCATAGAAGAGAAAAAGCAATACATGAGAGACCACGCCCTAGTAGGGAAATTCCTAGGGTTTTGTCCATCAGAGCGGGATCTAATCAAATGGATACAATATTGGTGGAAGCCAAAAGGACACTATGAATTACAACTAGGCTCCAAGGGCTTCTTCACAATCATATTACACAACCTCGAGGACTACAATCGCATCTTCGATGGAGGRCCTTATTTCTATAAATCAGCAGGACTCKTCTTAAGATTCCGAACTGAGAAGTTTAGCCCTGAAAAGGAATATTTTTCCCACGCACCAGTATGGATCAGACTGTACTCTCTCCCCCAGGAATTCTAGCTAGAAGAGGTCTTGGCTGGTATAGGCAATACCATTGGAATATATGTTAAGCCTTCAGAAGCTACCAAACAGAGGCGATACACCTCTTATGTGCACATCTACGTATACCTGAACATAGCTAAACCGTTGTCGGGAACAATAATTCTCGAATACTAGGACGAAGATTGGACCCAGACCATTGACTATGAACACATTCCTTTCAGGTGCATGAAATGCCATGAACATGGCCATCTGTTCAGAGAATTCCCTCTCAATGCAGCTCACAAAGAAGGGAACCTAGAAGGTGGAAAAGACAAGGACGACTTTGCTCAACCAGTGGGGAAAAGAAGACAAGCAGGACGAAAGCAGCAAGGCCAAGTAAGTAAAGATCCCTCCACTAGTAATAAATTTTCAATATTACAAGATCAACTAGAGAACCTATCAACCCTCGTAAATCCCAATGAACTCCATGCAGATAATCCTCCCCAATCTGGGGGCCAAGGGGAAGAACGACCACCACAGGGGAAGGAATTTGATCATCCCCCCCTAGACACGGCAGGGGATCAGCAAGATTTTCTGGAGACATAGGACGGTGACACTGACATGGAACTAGAGGACCAATAATTAGCTGGGGTGGACCTGGAACACCTCGAACACGCCTACAGGCATCAGAAACTGTACACTATACCTCATGATCAATTACAAAAGGTGCATAAGGTCTTTCTCAATTTCTTCACTGGCTCCACAACTCGTTCCAGTAAGGGCTTGGGGATACAGAGCATTCAATCAAAGAATTAGAGCAAAACTCAAAAAGATGAAAAGAAAAGAGGAAGGAAGTCTACCAATAAGCTCATACATGAAATAGGCCATTTCATGGTAAATTCAGGGAAAATCCACCTCATATCGGACAACTTTCCCCCCCTCCCCACCCCCCCCCCCCGTCATCATGAATATTATCTCCTAGAATATCAGAGGCCTCAATGGAAGTAGCAAGCAAAAACTGCTACGGGATCTGATCTTTGCAGAGAAACCAGACATAGTATTACTACAAAAAATAAAATGCTCAACTGAAGACATTGATAGGCTACTCCCCTATTGTTGGAAGCAAGGGGAAGCAATGTCAACCGCAGCAACAGGCACAACTAGAGGATTGGCTATCATCTGGAACCCCAACTCAGTGCTGCTGGAGAATTTTATTACTACCAAATGGTCCATTACTGCCGATTACAGGCTTATAGGCTCCAACAAGCCTGGACACCTTACCAATGTCTACGGCCCGGCCAACCCAAGGGATAAGCAAGCATTCCTCAAGAACTTGGAATACCTATCCAACCTGACCAGATACAATCGTTGGACTATTGGGGGAGATTACAACCTCATTCGAAGTCTGGAGGAAAAAAAAGCGGGATCAAGACGCCTAGATCAAGACTCCAATGACTTCAACAGCCTCATAGATTAACTCAATCTCATTGACCTGGAAGATATCAACGACATTTTTACCTGGACAAATAGAAGAACCGGATCACACCAAGTTGCCTGCAAACTCGATCGCTTCCTCATATTTGATTCCCTTATGCTGGAGGGAACAACTTTGGAAGCAAGTATTTTGAATATCCCTAGCTCGGATCACTGGCCCATTCAGCTATGGATGGATGTGCCAGCATCACCAGGGAAAAAACCTTTCTGGTTTGAACAGTTCTGACTCAACCATCCATACTTCCAAACAAAGATCCAAGATTGGTGGAGGCAGGCAGAGGTCCCTGTGGTTCCAAGATGTTCATATTTCAACAAAAGTTAAAAAACCTTAAACAAATTATCAAAATCTGGAACAAGCAAACCTTCGGCAATATCTTTGACACCCAAAAGAAGCTGTCATAACAAATGAAGGTGATTCAAAATCAGATCCGATTGCAAGGGTTAACGGATGAGCTTAAAGCCCAGGAAGAAACAATAAATCAACAAATGGAGGCCAGAAAAGGACAATAAGAGATTCTATGGAAACATAAATCGCGCATCCAATGGCTCAAGGAGGGGGACCACAACACCAAATTATTCCATATATTCGTCATTCAATGCCATCACACCAATAGAATCACGCACCTAATCTCCACCAATGGTGAGCCCATTTTTTCCCATGAAGACCTGGAGGAAACACTGATAGACTATTACAAAGATCTCCTCACTGAACCTTTTTCGGACAGATCGGAGGCCATAGCTAAGGTCACGCAGCATGTACCCTCCCTCATCACCAGGGAGAAAAACTCATCTCTGCTCTGGCCTATTACAATCAAGGAAGTGGATCAAGTGCTTCAGGACACCCCAAGATGCAAGGTACCCAGCCCTGACGGCTTCACCAGTGACTTTTTCCACCACTGTTGGTCGATGACTAGAGTAGAGGTTTGGGAAATTATTGAAGACTCTCGCTCCATAGGACAAGTCCTTCAAGCTCTCAATGCTACTTTCCTCACTCTCATCCCCAAAGAGGGGCAGGCTCACCATCCCAAGTAGTTCAGACCCATAGCCCTCTGCAACGTCATCTATAAAATTCTTACAAAGGTGATCGCTCGAAGGCTCAAACCCATCCTGCCAACTATCATCTCTCCAGAACAATCGGGCTATGTGGAGGGCAGACAAATCCTGGACAGCGTCATCCTAGCTCATGAGGTGATCAACTCTTTGCAGAAAATTAAAATGCCAGGTATTCTCCTTAAATTAGATCTTTCTAAAGTTTTTGATAAGATAAGTTGGGACTAAATGCGGGAAATTCTCCTTGCCTTTGGCTTTGAAAAAATCTGGGTGACTTGGATCTTGAACCTAACCTCCTCAGCTTTTTTCTCCATCATTATCAATGGTGTTCCCTCTCTCCCCTTCACCCCCTCTAGAGGAATTAGAGTTCCTCTTCATTATAATGGTCGAAGGTCTCAGTCGATGTATTCACGCAGCCGTTGCAAAGAACTTATTGGTAGGCCTACCTTTGCATGGCATCTCCCCCCCCATTTTGCATAGCCAATTCGTGGATGATATGCTCCTGATGGGTACCCCAACTGTGCATGAAGCAAACTCCATCCTCCTGATCCTCCAGACCTTCTCTGAGGCCTCGGTCCTGGACTGCAACAAAGACAAGTCCCAAATCTTTTTCTTTAATACACCCCCCAGATTCAGTGCCATATCTCTGATCTCTTAGGTTTCCACAGAAGCTCCCTTCCATCCAAATACCTTGGCATCCCTCTGATTGATAATGCCCTCTGGAACTCCTCCTGGGAACATCTCCTCTCCTCTTTTACTAAGAAACTCTCTTCCTGGACCCTCAGGGTTCTAAACCTTCCAAGTTGTCTCATACTCCTCCGAGCAGTTCTCCAGGCCCTTCCCACCTCCTCTCGGCGCTAGCTGCTCCAAAGTTTGTTCTCACAACCATTAAAATATTACAAAGGAATTTCTTGTGGAAAGGCCTCAATACAGGGAAGAAAATAGTGCTTGTTAGCTGGGACAAACTTTGTCAGCCCAAAGCGCAAGGAGGCCTTGGTTTACGAGATCCCACCATCATGAATAAAGTCCTCAGTGCCAAAATATGGTGGCGATGGATTAAGAATCCCAAGGACCTCTGGGCTCGGTTATGGAGGAAGAAATATGTACCAGAGGTGGCAGAAAAAAACCTCATACACTAGAATGGAGACACAACA
>SNQJ01S0028604.1:12954-26572 GCA_010110895.2 Picea sitchensis | reverse complement strand
GCACCGGAACTCCTCTGCAAAACGTCCCTTACTCCGGATCACCCTATCCTCCAGCATTGTATCCGCAAAGCTGGGGAAGTGGACAAACCCCTGGATGGGGTGATAGTGCCTACCACCTAGCGTACAGAGGCAGAGCGGAGGAGATAGCAAGGCAGCGAGCCATGTGACCTGCTCGTGCCAACTACCGCCGACTCTACCTAGCATTTACTGGCTTTCACGTCATTTGCAGTGGCATTAATTTGTGTTCACCGGACCTCCATTATGCAAGGTTCTATGGCTTCTCCGTCTGCTTGTAATACTCTCCCTCTCCCGAGAACCGACTCCAACACTCCTCTGTTGCCCTGGCCTAGCTTTTCTTGCATGTTCATGGTGTTCACGACTCCCGGCCTTCTCCAGGCTCTCCACATTGGCCTGTAACGCCAAATCCATTTACACTACCAAATCATGCCACGCCAATGAGGACGACTACGAAGGGGATCTCCTTGGCATCCTCCTCGACCTCGTGCATCAACTTCTCCTCCTGGTTCGCCCTCAACACTTTCCTCGTCGCTCTTGTTTCCTGAGTTAACACCTCTCAATTCCTCCACCTTGCCTATCTCCCGCTTTGAGTGCTTAGCCATAATTGAAACCTTGTCGGGCTCTTCCCTGTGCCACCTTGCCGCTCCTTCAACCTCCAGAACTTTCAATCCTCCCCTCGCGTCGGTTGTTGGTTCTTCAAAGTCGCCCATGGGGGCGCCTTCTCCTATTCGGGCTGACCAAAAAAATGTGTCGACGTCTTCTGACTCCAAGCCAGATCTACAGTTGAAAGAGAGTTTCACCATCCTCTACGACTTGTTCTTCGAACTCCATCAGGGAATGGAGGACCTCCAATTTAGGATGCAGCTTATGGACGGAAGGATCTCGACCCTCCTCTAGCTCCTTTCTACCTTCCAAGACGCCTCTCCCTTCTACCCAGCAGGTGCGGCTTCAGAAGGAGTGCCCTCCTCAGCAGGCGATGACAAGAATCTCAGGATGCAGAGTGTAGCAGAGGTCGTTGTGGAGCAGGTCCAGCAGGTGGACATGGAGGCGGTCACAGCCATAGGTCAGGATGTGCACACTCTGTCCGGGGACGCCATGACAACTGCCAACAGGGACGAGGGCACCGTGGATGATGACATGCATTTGGCAAACAGAGGGACACTTGTTGAGGAGGAGTCATGGCCAGGTTACCTGCCAAGTTACTTGCCAGATTACTTGCCAGGTGTCTAACCCCCCAAGGGATCTTTTCTTTTTTTAATAGTTTTCCCTCTAGTTACATTTTAGTCAGCTCAGCTTTGTTTTTTAAGACTGGTAGGTTCTCAGATGCTAAACTTACCCGGTTGGTTGAACTGGTTTCTCCCTTTTGGGGCAGTTCAGTAACTACAATCCGGATGTTATCAAATTTTGTAACTATGGTCTGGTTTCTTGAAGGCCCTTATATATAAAACCACTTACTTATATATATAAAAAAAAAAGTAGACATTGAAGCAATCAAGAAACAAAAAAAGGTGCCTCGCAAAGTTCTTCGTTATTTTCCCATAATTCAACATTTCCAATGGTTGTTCAAGTGCCAAATTATAGCATAGTTTATGGATTTCCATGTAAAGAACAGAAGTAAAGACGATGTTCTTTGAATTCCTATAGATGGTTTTGCATTGAAGAACATTGAAGAAAAATGGTCATTTTTTAAAGAAGAACCTCATAATGTTAGAATTTCATTGGTAGTTGATGGTGTCAATCCATTTGGAGAGCTTTGTTCTACTTACTCGGTGTGGCCCGTTTTTGTTATAAACAATAACCTTCCTCCTTGGATGTCGATAAAGAGAGAGAACACAAAGTTGGCAATGATTGTTCCAAATATTTAATTATCTTGTATTTATTTACTTGAAAGTATGACATAATATTCCATTTCGTTGTTCCATTCATGATAATTATATATTTTATATATAAGTATAACTAAATATAATTAATGTATGTTGAACAAATTAGGTAAGTACCAACTTAAATATATGAATGTATATGTTGATCCTCTTATCGATGAGCTACTAAAGTGATGGGTTGGCATTACTATGTACGACATCTCTAGACCAATATGTAAAAAACTATTTCAATTCCATGGAATACTTGCATGGAAAATTCATGATGCTCTCGAGTTAACACATTTTTGTGGTATGTAAATTTTCATTGCGCTTGAATATTATATAATTTTTTGAAAATATCATGCATTTTTTAAAATTGTAGTCCTAATTTTCTACATTAATTCATATATCTTGCAGGTATTCAAACAAAGGGTAAATTTGCATGTCCAGTTTGTGGTCCTAGATTAAAATATCATCGTTTAAGAAGTTTAGGAAAGAATGTGGTTGATGAGTATAGGCACTTTATTCCTAAGAGCCATAGTTATCGAACTAATGAGAAAGAAAAATTCAATGGTAAAGAAGAGAATGGAAAAAAACCCACTAAGAATGACACCTCACCTATGGAAGTTGAAATATAATAGAAATCATCAAAGTATGCAAATTATTTATGTATCATAATATTATAAATCTTATGATTTTTTTCCAGTGAATTTTGTTCAGCCTAGTACCTAGCTATATTGATTAATTAGTGTTAATGTGATTTCATTTATGTTTCATGAATGTCATTAAGGCACAAATGGGCTTCCAAGAAGAATGAAAATGTACCCCATACAATTTAGTAGGTTTCCCTACTACGAGCACCTACAAATATTTCATATGTTTGATACAATGCATATCGGGAAGAATATAACATAATTGTTATGGTGAATCTTAGATGGAAGGATTGACAAAGAAAGAATTGAGAAGATTTGTAGTGACATCCAGGAAGCTAATCATGCATTGAAAAGTGTGATTATTAATTCTAATGGCGATGGTCGAGAACAAAATATTAGTCTTCCATTGTTATTGACAGAGCAATGGAGCAATGTTGTAAAAGAGGTCATTCGAAAAATTAGGTTTCTGATGGAGTTTTTGTCAAACATACAAAATATCTTAACGAAAAAAGTGATTTTGGTGGGGTTAAAACATGACTGGAATACATTCATTAAGGTAATTATTAGGTATATTAACATATTGGTATACATATTTTTAGTAATTGTTTTCTCTAATTTGGAAATAAATATTAATGATTTTCTTTTTGTTATAGTATGTTATACCTCTATCTTTCCCAGACAACTTTGAAAATAACATAAAACAATTTATATATGATCTTGGAAAATACATGAGGTAAGTAATGCATTTTTATATGGAAAATGTTTCTTCAATGCTTTGTAGCAGAACTTATTGACATATTTTGTTTTATCTTCAATTTTATATATGCTTTCATATTGTTCAAACATGTTATTTTCTTACACCATTTGTAGGTGGCTTTCACTTAAATAAATCCATAAAGAAGATATAAGGTATTGGAAGAGAGAAATTCCCTAGAACTAATGTGTGAAATGTAGAAGTATCTACCTCCAACATTTTTTAATGCACAATAACACTACCTCATACACCAAGTTGATGAAATTGAATTATTATGTGGACCAGTACACACAAGGTCGATGTGGATGGTTGATCCAAGGGATCAAATTTTGCTCAAAAATGCAAAGTGCTCGGAATCGCTTCAAATTGAACGAGAGCATAGGCCTTGTCATTACGAACCCAACACCACTTGTTTGGGTTCAAACAAACATAAGGAGCGAGAGATATCGTGTTCTGTTCAAAATGACAAACATGCAAAAAAAAAGGGATGCTGACTGTACAGTCCGTACAGTCTGTACGGGCGCTGATGTGGCAGGCCATACGACATGTGGTAGGCAGTTATTTGGATAGTTGGCATGTGACATGGCATGTTTGCAGCGAATGAGATGACGACACGTGGCCTAGTCAATGGCTGCCATGTGTCATATATACATTGGTTTAAAATTATGTTGTTGGCCGGAGTCAACCCCGCGACCTCCGAGAAAGGGGGAGAGACTTGGGAAGAGTCGCCAACCGGCGCGCCACTGGTTGTTCCTTGTTATATATATGACAATATATTTATATATGTTTGCATATGTGTATAGTTGGGGCACGACTGGGCTGGGGCTTAGCCCCAACCCTTGGTCACACATTGCGTTAACATATGACCCATTGCTATACTGTTTTGCGCACACGCGTGGTTTTGTTTTGATTTGGTTCCAACTGTTATACAAATGACTTGCCACTTGTCCTTTGACCATTGGCTTGTGGAACGAGGGCCTATGTTTACACTTGTGCGTAGTCTTATGGGTCATACGACCTTGCCCTTGACGGTTAGGGGCTAGGTGCGCCCGTAACTATCCTACAATTTGTATGGTTTGTGCGGTTGCGTTCGATGCTAAGTTTTTACACTTAAATATGCATGTGGGCTAGGTTGAGCCAACAAGGGTGTGTTTTGTAGATGCAGAGACAACAATTTTGAAGGGGGGACTTCTAGGAAGCCTATCTTCTTCAATTTTTGGCCAAACGAAGTGCCGAAAAAGACTAGCTAGGGTTTTTTGGACATTCTGAAGCCATTGGAGCAGTCTATTTGACATTTTGAGCATTGTAAAGCACATTTTTGAGAACTTTGAGCAAATAATACAAATGATCCATTGGAAGCTAGACCAGGAGATGTAGCCCAAGAGAGGGGTGAACTCCTTTATCATTTGTTGTGTTATGTGTTTTCTGTTCACTATTTTTGCTACTGTTTATATGCATCTTGAATGAGTAAATCCTATTAAAGTTGTATTGCAAAGTCGATCCATTTGCATTTTAACACATAAAATTTAACTTTCAAATATTTTCAAGAATACAAGTCTTCTTCATTTTTAGATCAATGGTGGAGAGGCAGTTGAATTCATTGAAATATTTTGTTAGAAAATGTAACGACCCCTTCGTTACGACAACAAGCGAAGAAGAAGTGCAATATGTTTTTTTGTTTTTAGGCAAGAAGGCGACGACGAAAACAGTTTAACCTCACCACTGACGACGAATGCAAGCACGCAGTCCAAGCAACAGGAAACTATGACACCACGCACAGGCACAAGGAAAACTGGGCGAAACATAAGTAGAACAACAAGGAGGAATGACTACCCGCCCAACACAAACACGACCACACCTACAAGCTAAGGGACAAGATCCTCATCCCAACACAACAACCTAGACGAACAAGGACTAGAACCTCAAGGCACATGAACCAAACACCCGAAGGCGTTCAACCCATGCACCAAAAGCAACTTGCAACGCTTGACAACATTCACACAGAACGCACCGAATCGGGACAAGTTCTTGTTCACCGCTATCCCATACGGTGCACCATGATCCCCTCATTAGGAATCATGTCGTTCCCAAGTGATAGACGCGTCAATAAGCTTGACGTAAACATAATCTATCTGGACCGAGGACTCCAGATAATCCGATGCGCTAGGAGCCAAATACCGATAAGAAAAACACGCCCAAAACCCAACAACAAGTCGACGAGACACCAGAGGATGACTACCAGGGAAGACACTAGCCAAGAAATGACTTTGCCAACCACCCAACCCATTCATCAAGTCTAAACTAGTCAACAGTTACAATTTTTTTTGACATTGATTATCCATCTAAATTTAGAAAGTCTAAATTATAAATTAGTCTTTAACTTACCATCTGATTAACATTAAATACAATCCAATCGGCCATTTTACATTACACCTTAGTCATTAATTTCAAACAAATAACATCAATTATGAATCAGTTCGACAATTCTGCTTTACAATTTAATCATTAACCACAATTTAATTTAACAAGTTTAACTTACAGTTTGATCAATAATCACTAATCTCATTTAATCATTAATCACAATCTAATTGGGAAATTCTAAATTAATCCCAAAATTACAATCTAACTATCAATTAACAATATATAACCACATTACTACATCAAGGCATAAAACAATAGAGAAACAATTATTATCAAATCAAATTACCACATGTTGTGTATCTATACTAACCGTACCCAATGACAGTTGTCTACTAACATTAAAAAGAACTGCGGAGAAATGACTATGCCATTTAAGCGAGCTAATTTCTTGTGGTTTTGTGGTTATATAAAAATAAATGTCAATTCAAAATTTAATGCTATCTTGTTGTTTTAATATTAAATGTTATATCCGGCGATCAATGCACACATGATGTTAATATTAACTATGTCCTACCACAATAATTATCATTGCTAACCAAGAAAAGGAGGAACGATGTCCAGCATTAGTAAAGCCAAATGAGAATGTTGTCGGGTAAAGTAAAACGTAGGTAAGGTAAGGATGACAACGCACTCAACGCAGGCCGATAATACAATGAATACGCACTCTTAGGGAGGGTGACCTCGCCAGGTAAGAAGTAACACTCACGGACTGAACCAAGGCAAAACGCTATGCAAAACATAACATAATGGATTTATACATTCGCTGTCATAAAAATATAAGAAAAGTAGTTGTACCATTCCAAATCTACTTATTGAAGAAGCTTAAAAATAAATCGTTTCCTAACACTGGAGTGTATCTAACAATGACCACTAAGGGGAACGCTAAGGGAAGCTGGGTAATTTGCTGACCAAAAGGAAATCGCAGAGAGAATTGAGGTCGCTACTTTAGCCAAAAAAAAATGACGACCATCAATTAATTATTGTCCTTTAATCTCTCTGTCTCTTAAAGTCTGGCTGCCCTTTAATCTAAGAAGGAGTCATTGTTTAAATGAGATAGGGATATGCTCTGCTCGATAAACGGAAGCAGCGGATATACAGAAATTATCAGGGATTTAATGAAGTCGTTCGCTGTCCAATTTAAATGGAATAATTCAGAATGATTCGTTGTCTCAATAAATTCGTTGTTAAAAAAACAATAACTCTGTCCGTTAAAAACCTAAGTTACCCAAGACACTTATGTACATCAATAATATTTCCATGCATGCCCGTCAGCTGTGAACAACATAAAAAAAAACGCAGTTAAAAAGCTAACAACAAAAATGCTAGTTAAATCCCAGTAGTTAAACGTCTAAGGCAGTCAACGCAAAGGGGTAAAAGGCGCAGGGTAAAAACCAGAAGGAATCGTTGAAATACCAAAATTTTATGTACTAGAAGACTGTTGAACTCTCAGTCGAGATGGATACGGAATCACTGTCAAGGATTGCTATTGATTTTCATTAAGAGATCGACTTCTAGCAAAGGTGCGCAGAGTTAAAAGTTAAATGGTAAAACAACAATGGTGAGGATATCATGCTAAGTTCGTAGGGTAGGGTAGCCATGGTAAATCTTTCGGGTAAATAAATAAATGATAACACTGTCACACTATCAGTCGCAGTCACTATGTAGCAAATTAGCAGTCCCTACCCCAAAAATTGCAATCAATAATAAAATGCAGTCAACAATAAAATGGTAGGAAAATACAAGGGTAAATCGCAGTCACAACCACTCAGTCTTAAATTGCAATGGTTCAAGTCTTGATAAAGGCAATTCGCCAGCCAAGGGGCATAACGTAGACAAGAAAAAGATAAAAATTTCACCGTCAAACAAAAAATTGTCGGGTCAAATATTCGCATCAAGGTGCAAGACAATCAGCCAAGGATAAAAAACATTCGCATCAAGGTGCAAGACAATCAGCCAAGGATAAAAAAACATAGGTAGAAGTCTGACAGGAACATCCTTCGCTCGTCATCCACACACAGGAAAGCAGGGCATTGAGAGCCATAGGTATATTAACACCGAAGCGACGACTGTAGATTAGGCTCCTGGCCGACTACTCAAGCGTGGACTGATGAGCTAGAGACAAAGACAAAATAAACCACAATCATCACAAATCAATAAACCATAGGACGGTCAAGATAGACAAAGATCGAAGGCCATCGGAAATCAATCAACATTAAGCTAAGGCTATGGAAAATTTCAGTCATCAACTAGAATGCTAAGACTATCATATTCTTTACTTGATTAAGCGTACAGAACTGAAAGCATAAATCATACTAACAATCTACCATACAGAAATAAAGGAAGCGTACCATTGCCCAATCACCCGCTCTGAGTTGATGTTCCACGTGCTCCGTGTAACTCCCGCTTGCTAACCGATGAGACTTCATGGATACCTCACAGCCAACGCTAGGGTTACTCTTCTTGCCCCTTAGCCCCCCGAGCCACAAAAGGGCCACACACACTAACCAAAGAATCAGATAGCTCCCAGCTCACCTCACAAGGCCGAGCTACCACTCCTCTCCGAGCTGGGTATCCCAACTCCCACAAGCTAAGTCAGATAAGTATAAATTTCTGCAGCTTAATGTTACGCAAATAGAAGAGACCCATCATCCTTCTCCTCCCTCCATTATATAGAGTTTCAAAGTCTTTTACTTTCCCAAAATCCCATTTAATTTAATGTTTAATAATTTAATTCATAAAAATACTCCCCGTACATGTGTCACCAATCCCCTTCATTCCATAGAAAATTTTAGGGGCGAAATTTCGCCCATGGGCGAAATTAGGGCGTATGAAATTTTGGTTGGGCGAATTATTACTATAGAAAGATTTGGAGGGATTTGAATATAAATTGCCCCAAATTTATTTTTAAAAAATTATATAAAAACCCTTCGCCGACGGTTCTTTGTGAGAGGAGAGGAGGGAAATCCATTTTTGCCCTGTCAAATTCGAACTGGATCCTCCCTTCGCCCTGATTTTCTAATAATTGGAATTGTTTTTGGAGGTATTCGCCCTATTTTCTGGAAATGGGAATTTTTTAGAGGAATTTTGTCCTTATTTTATGGGAATTAAATTTTTTGCGTTATTTCTCCTAACCCTGTTTCTGGTTTGAATTCCCTATCTTTCACTTCCTTTTCTTTAGATTCTCAATATTTATTTTTAATCATTATGTGAAAAAGAGGGTTGTGTCAATGGTTCTCTTAGAGAGATGATTGTGATGTGTTGCCACACATCCAAATAATGTAAAAGATGCACTCTGATCTTGTATCAAAGAAAGGTCAGAAACAACAAGAAGCTTCCATTAAACCTAGCTCGTCTGTGGATCAAATGCCCATAGGTAGTGAAATTCCAGATGAAGAGTCTGATGAAGATGAGGATTTCCAAGTGCCTGATCAAGAGGTATGGGGTATTTAGTTTCATGCAGTTTGCATATTTAAATAGTTTGAATAAAAATGTCTTTTGAATTTTATATGCCATTCGATTTGGGCCTTGGCATATGGATTCACAAAAGTCCCCAAAGGAAATAAAAAACACAGGTTTAGAATTAAGTTCTTACAGATTTATGCTGTTAATTATTTTGCAGATGGATCAAAGTTTTGGAATCTGAGTAAGTTCCGTAATCACACTGTGCTAATGCAGTGCACCTTTTGTTTGTAGGAACCAAAGCCGTGGAAGAAGAATTAACAGATGCTCTTGATTTTTCATGTTGTCATGCTCCAGATGCAAAGAGATTTCGAGTTCATAGATGATGGATCTAAGGTTGAATTTTTCCTGTTATTTAAGATTACTATGGATTTCAAACTCTTTGTTTGGTTTTCTTTAATATAAACATTTAATATAAACATGACAAACGTGTACAACCAGGTCCCAGCCCAGAAGCCTTTATTGTAGCTTGTTGCAGTTGACTGGTTTAAAGGTGTGAAATAGATAGACCACCTTGCTAGATGGAAGGGTTGTGCAACACAGGTAAATATCGTTTTATGCTAACCTACCTACAATATCACAAACAATGTTGAAACAAATAACAATTATGTTTTTCTCGATTACCAATTTCTCTAGTTTTAAAAGGAAACGTATTTGGAAGGAACTATGTTATTCAAAAAGCTTCAGTAGATTGGATTCTTCAGTAGATTGGATTCTTAGTGTTAACTTTATTTTTATTCTAATGAAGTTTTTTAAATAATTCATTGGATTACATAGTGTGTAATAATTATGCCCGAGATATTTAACTATTTAAGTTGCACTTTGATTAAGTAATGATATGTAAGAATATTATCATGTATTGCTGACTTTTTGATTTAATTAAGAACCTTCAAATATGTTATACAGATTGAAGTGATTAAACCTGTAGTAGTAGGCAGATATCACCTTGATCAAAGTTTTAGTACATGTGATAAGTTTTAGTATATTGATGTTTATTACCTTCCAAAGGCAGTTGAACATTGAAGCTTGATCAAAGTTTTAGTACATGTGATAAGTTTTAGTATATTCATGTTTATTACCTTCCAAAGGCAGTTGAACATTGAAGGAGGATGAACCACAAAAATATTAGCTAACCTTCTTTGGTAGTAGTTTTCTGAGGTTTTCAATGTTGAGATGATAAAATTGATACAAAGTAGAAATATATTACTACTGCCAAATAGTTGATCTGAAATGAATTGCAATTGAATGTTTTCCAATTATAAATATCTCCACTTTAGACATTGTTATTAAAAGAAAGATCATCCTTGAGTATCACTAATAACACTTTTAAAAACTAAATAGAAAGTTGAAATAGAGTATCACTAAATAGCATTTTTCAAAGTTAAATAGAAAGTAGAAATAGAGTATCACTACTAAATAGTTGATTTGAAATGAACTGCAATTGAATATTTTCCAAATATAAATATCTTTATTATAGACACAATTATTGAAATAGAGATCATCCATGAAATAGAGTATCACTAAATAACATTTTTCAAAGATAAATAGAAAGTAGAAATAGAGTTTCACTGTCAAATAGTTGATTTGAAATGAACTGCAATTGAATTCTTTCCAAAAATAAATATATCCACTATAGACACTATTATTGAAAGAAAAATCATCCACATATAGTTTACAAACTTAGCAAGTTATCTTGCCAGAGAATTTTTATGTCAACCTTCAAAAATGAAAAAATAAGGTTGCTTTCAAAGGCCAAGTATTGGTAAAAATGAGCAAAAAGGAAAAAATCAAGCACAAATTTTATATGCCAGGCAAAAACCATTCCATTTGTCTTTGTGCATAACCAATTTCACACAAGGTTTTCAACTATAATGAGAGAGATGTAAATGCTTTGGATGTTCAGACAAGATACACATGTTGATTGGTCTTAGCTATCGTTATCCTCCCACCCAAGTTCAATTCCTACAAATGATATGTTAAATTATTAAGGAGTATATTATTGTAATGCTGGAAGCCTTCTTATTGAGTAACTAAAATTATAATCTTATACATTTCTTGTTCAATTCAAAATGATAAATGTTTCAAATAAATGCATTAAAAATAATATATTAATATCATCAAAAACATGAATACACATTACTCTACACCTGTTGCCCCCCAATGTGGAAACCAACAACCATACATAGCAGAGAAGATTTGTCGAAGCATATGAGCACAAAAACAAATGTTTAGCTATTTATCTTTTAAAAAAGCTTTAAAATTCCTCTTCATCTTATCTTAATGGGTTCTATGTATTTGTACTTAACTACCTTTGTACTATCTATCAAGAAGAATCAATTGCAGAAAATTCAATTCATAATGGAAAAATATTTTAAATTTTAAATTCATAATTGCACAATTTCAACATAATATTTGAAAATTTTAGTTCATAATTGCACAACTTTAAGAGAATATTTCCATCTTATCTAAAAGTTGTTATACAAGAGAAAATGTCTTATAAAATAGAAAGTATAAATAGAGCATCACTGCCAAATAGCATTACGTTGTTACACAAGAGGAAAAGTCTCATAAAGATAGAAAGTAGAAATAGAGCATCACTGCCAAATAGCATTTTTCAAAGTTAAAATATTGGTAATGAAAATAAAATAGAAGTATATCTTTCTAAGTTTTGTACAAAAATCTGTAAAAATAAAATAAAAGTATAGTTTCTCAAATTCTGTACAGAAATTTGTGAAAATAAAACAAAACTATATTTGCCCAAGCCTTGTACATAAATCTGTTTTGCGTTATACTAGGAGCAATTGACTAAGATCAATTGAACCTTGTATTTCTTTCAAACATTTATCAAGAAACTTCAGAGTACAATGTATTTTAATTTTTTAGCTATAAAAGGCTTGACTATGTTGGTTGTGTGAAGTAACCATTTAGTAGGTTAAGCAAACATTTAATTGTCAAACATATCTTTCTTGAGAAGTAGTTATTAACACATTTTACAATAAAGGGAAAATGATAAATTAACTAAAAATGACATCCATTTAGTAGATTAAGCAAACATTTAATTGCCAACATATCCTTCTTGAGAAGTAGTTATTAGCACATTTTACAATTAAGTGAAAATGATAAATTAAGGAAAAATGACATGTTATGTAAATGCAAAAAATCAAGGTTACATTAATTCATGTAATGAGGGGTCAAAACACTCATAGGAATACATTATAATCAACCTCCTTACATACTATTACAACAGTTACATACTAATACAATAGTTGAGACTTTTCAGAATTCTTTGATACATCTTATGGATGATAGCCTTCGTGTTAACTTTCAAGTATAATGACAAGGGTTAGCTTACAATCTTAACTTTTTTGTTATAATTAGGTTAGATATCTTGAAGTGGAATAAGATCTTTTAAGTTTAGTATTTGTATTCTACTAAAGAGCAAAAACGTATAATTAGGTTAGAAATATTGAACTGAAGTAAGATATTTTAAGTTTAGTATTTGTATTCCACTATATAAAAAACTGCATGAAGGATATCAGCTTTCATATGATAGTTACATATGCCACTTTTAACTATTAAGTATGGAAGATACACAATATGAAAAGCATTTTTCTTTTCCACTTTGCTGATTGCATTCTTTTCCTACTTTTAACTTGCATGACATATTTTTTTTTTATCTTTTTGAAAAGGATAGACTTCACTCCATACCCATGGAATGTCATACTGTCATGCTTTTTAAATATATGTAATCCAGAAAATTCCATTTTAAAATATTTTATCAAGATTTGGGAATGGTTAAGTTTGTTCAAATTTCCAATTGCTACTGTCGTGGATGCCTCTATTCTCTTCATATGTTTCTATAATCCAGTTGTAGAGGGTTTATCAAAACCTTTGACTCTGAAATCTAAAAGTACAAGGGACACAAGTGAAAGCTTCTCCTTTCTTGAATTTCTATAAGATGACTTTATGGCTCTCTTGAGACCCCTAGATTTTGAGAAATGAAATGAGAATAAGGCTATAGGTTCAAGTCCCTTTCTATATTGTGCCTCTAGAATATAAATTGTGGCGGAATTATCCAAGCTATCGATATGCTGAGGTTGGTGACAATTCATATTTTAGGACAAAAATAATAAATGGCAATGGAAATATATTGTTGTGGAAATACTTTACCACAATGTTTTCATACATTGCACAGACTTTAGACTTTTATTTATTATGGATCTGATGAGATTGTTTATGTATTCTCTTTGATATTTATTATCAAGTTTTAAAAGTCATATCTTGTTGGGATTGGAAGCTTGTTTTGTGTTTCCACTTAACATATAATTTTTATTTTCAAATTGTGCAATAAACTTCTGAATTTATGCAGTTCCATTTCAATATTAAAGGATAAAAATTTATGAGTAGCTTCCAACTTCACCATATGGAGTTTCCCATTGATAATTAAATCCGAT
>SNQJ01S0028603.1:121026-153385 GCA_010110895.2 Picea sitchensis | reverse complement strand
GTGCTAGCATGCCATCTCTGCGTGTTCCTTGGTGGTGTCAGAACCCTGCACTTCTCCCTAGCTTATGCAGCAAACCTTCCTTCCTCAGCTCCGCGTGAATTCTTACACAACGTTCTCCCTGTTGTCCTGGAGCGTTTTCAATTTCTGGCGGGATGAATTCGCGGGACTCACCGAAATTCCCCACAATCATTCTTTACCAGACTGATCAAGGTGCAGAATGAAGTTTTGTTGAGTAACCCTTCCTTCCTCTTATTGATTCCCTCAAGATTACGCATTACACTTATTCTTACTGGGTGCCCACAAATTTCGTCGGTCGTGCGGTTGTTGAACGCAATTTTTTCTTGAGATACAACCATGCGTTAAATCACTGCAATGTTAGACTGATCCTTGCTTACATGCTGCCAAGTCGATAGCGATAACTAACCAGATCAGTATTAGCCCAGTTTTGGATGCTTAAGTTCGGTGGTGGTAGTTGAATTTTAAATTTTATGCTTGGAACCCTCCCCTTGTAATAATGGCATTCACTTTATATTTATTCTTATTCTTGTTTATGTTTGTAAATATAATGATGGTATTCATGTCATGACATATTCCTAATCCTGCTTATATTATATATATAGTGTTGGTATTCAGATTTATCTTAACCATAACCATGCTTGTATTTATATGTATATTGATGGGGTTCACATTTAATCATGTTCACCTTATTTTCTAATTATTTTTCTTATCATGATGGAATCACCATTAAATGAAGGTGACCTTTAAAGTGCACGCTTATTTTTCTTCAGCTTGAACTATGTGTCTTATGGTTTTATTCACATAGACTGCACATTCGATGTTGTGAGGATGGGAAATCCCCCTTGACACTTGTTGATGGTTTTATTTTACTTCACAAAAGAATGCATAACATCTTGTTGTTGATGATTTTGTTTACGCTGTAAGATTGTGTCTAACATGGTGTAATTAAAGTTTACGCGTCACGAATGATGGATAGTTTCTATTGCGGTTGGAATTACAATGTCAATGAGTGGTATAGAAATGGATTGAATGCACGCTCCGAGTTAATGGATGACGCTTATGCGTTGAGCTTAATTCAGGCATGTTGAATACATGGATGAGAATTTGTTATCATGTGCCCTGGATTGTCCGGATGAATTGGTTTTCTTGCGCCGTGTAGTAAAAATTTTGATGTTTACCTCGCTCCTTGTTTTAAGAGATGTTGATCTTACGCCCCGATTCTAATTTAAAGTAAATTAAATTTCACATTATTAATGCATTATGTGGTTGGTTATGTAATTATTAGTCTTGCACAAGGATTAATTAATGATTGAGGATTGATAAAGGGCTTTATAATTGCAAACTTAGAATGACGTGTTGCTTATAGATCAAGTACCTAGAATGTTAGTCTTAGAATAAATGATAGTCTTAGAATGTTAGAATTCTTGCCAATGAATTTTATGTAATTCTTAAAGGTCTTGTATTTTAGTCTTCTAGCGCTCAACGAAATGGTATTATGTCGGAAGACTGTTTTTTGCAACGGTCTGACACCTCGAAATTAACTAACAATTATTGTGCCTAAGATTTATTACGTTCTACTATGTATTTTTTAACGATTACTATTGTACTGGTATGATTCGTTTTATTTATAGTATGCGATGTTGTGGGGATGTTGTTAATTATTGCATTAATACATCGACGTGCGTCACATGGTACATGGTAGTGTGTAGTGTTGTGTGGACATTGTGTCGTATTCAATTATTAATGTTTTTTTATTGTTCGTTAATATATGGATTGATGGGTTAGTGATGCCTCTCTTATTGTGATGTATCATTTCCTTAGGCTATACTAAGAGAAAAAAAAAATGACATGTTTTATGTCACTTTTTGTCATAATGGTGGGGTCATTACGTATGGTATCAAATTGGGTTCAACCCTGCAACTATGGATAGTCTCACTTTCCACTCAATTAAGTCCTTGATTTTTACTCAACGCTAATTGAATTATTAACATGTCCTTGTGGTAATCACAGTTAGAGGACACCATAGAGATTCACAACGTGGTTCCAAGGGAGGAGGTGCGAAACCTCCATTAGAACCCATGCCAGAGGGTTCCAAACCCCGAGGAGAAGAACAATTCTTGAGCATGGAAAAGATTCTCCCGCGGGTTGCGTTGGGTCTGACAGGGTGCTTCCAGCGAAATGTCAGAGGCCTCGACTAACCATCTATATTGAGATAAGGCCAAGGCATATATACCCCTGAGGGCTCACAAGGCAGCCCAACCAGTACTGGTATCATTCACAGGAAAATCTAGAAGATTAATTTCCTCCATTCATGAGTTCCACAGATGGCTCAGCCGTCGAGGAATGGCTAGAGAACAAGGCGATGTGCTTCTCACTTCGCGGTTACGACCTCCAGCACGAAGGTCTGCAAGGTGGTATTCAACTAAAGGGGAGCATTCTTCTAAGGTGGAAGACACTCCTACCTGATCTAGACATGGTTATCGGAGCCGGGTTATGGGAACAGTTTGATGAACAGTTTTGGGAGAAGTAGTTTTTAGAGGAATTCATTGAGCAGCAGCTCGATGAGTTGAGCAATCACAAGGTGTTCGTATAGTGCCATATTATGAGATCATATTTATTAAGATACTCTAGTATGCCCCACATCTGATCACAAAGAAGCTATAGGTCAGCCAGTTCATGTGTAGCCTTAACTCCATCTTCATGTGAAGGCGAGGGTATAAATGCCTCGAACGTTGCACGATGCAGTTGAGTAGGCCTCTTAGATGAAAAATATTTGACCGCAGGATTCAGAGTAGGATTCCTGCAAAACCATATGGACTGACGACAAGACATATTGGTATCAAGATATGTCTATAGAACCCTTGTCCATGACACCAAAATGATGGGTTCCTCAGTAGAATACCCCTATAGGGGACGACCGCCAACAACCCCAGATAGGTGTGTCAGCACAATAGACTAGGATATTAGGCTAGTAGGCCAACAACTTCTACTTTAGGGTGAGGAGTATTAGACTAGAAATGGGTGTTGTACATGTGGAGAGACACATTACCATCAATATGGTTTCGTTGAGAGGGCCAGAGTGGCCGAGTCAACAGGACACACTATCTTTTTGAATATGGGCAAGGCCCATAGGATTCCTAACCGCGGTGAATAATCGCCATTCCGAGCACCATTCCACGATGCTCGAGGCATCAAGTACCCTCGCCAATGTAAATTTTAGTATTTTTTAGATGCCAATGCTACAAAGAGCTCTAATTCTAGTACCGCGTTGATGGGATTAGGTAAGTTCATTGGATCAGACGAGCTTAGATTCATCAAAATGGCTTTGGCATCCAAGCATAAGGTTGGAGGAAAGGTTACAGGTTTTATCCTTAACCTGGGAGATTTTTTCACGAAGTCCAACCTGTACATCACGATCTTAGGATATTATCACGTCATGATCGGTAGGGACTTGTTCGAATCGGAAGACGTGATGCTCAACAGTGAGGCGAAGAGGTTGAGTTGAACTAAAGATGAGGGAAGGAGAAGTGTGATGGTAGGAGGAAAACAAGGAGTATCCCTGAGGTTCATATCTTCCCTACAACTATAGAGGAGTATGCGTAAGGGATGTAAGCTATATGTAATCCTAGCATTGAATGACAAGGGCTTGGAAGAAGGAGTATAATACCTTTAGGTAGTATGAGAGTTTCCAAAGGTTTTCCCAGAAGAGTTACTGGGTTTCCGCCGAAGGAGAGATGGAATTTACCGTTGACTCAAAACCTGGAACTAAACCATTAGCAAGAACACCTTATCATATGAGAACCCCTAAGTTACAGGAGTTGAAAATGAAACATAAGAGTTGTTGGACCTAGGACTTATACGTCCAAGTGTGTCACTATGGGGTGCACCTGTTATTTTCATACAGAAGAAGGATGGGTCATGGAGACTCTAAATTGACTATCATCAATTGAACAAGGAAATGATCAAGAATCGATATCCATTTCCAAGGATAGAGGATCTGTTGATCAGATGAAGGGCGCGATGGTGTTTTCAAAGATCGACTTGAGATCAGGGTATCACCAGTTACAGATCAAGGATGAAGACATCCCTAAGACCATGTTTAAGAAGAGGATTGGATAGTACGAGTTATCTTTTGATTGAAAAACACCCCCAGAATATTCATGATTTTGATGAATGGGGTGTTCCACGAATAGTTAGAAAAGTTTGTACGAGTATTCATTCATGATATTTTGATATATTCTCGAATGATGGAATAACACGATGAACACTTGCGCTTGGTACTACAGTGTCTACGAGAAAAAAAATTGTTTGGGAAGTTGTCGAATGCTCGTTTTATCAATCGAAGATTCATTATTTGTGGAATGTCATATCCGGTGAAGGAATTGTGGTGGATCTAACGAAGGTTGAGGCTATCATGGAATGGCCTGCACCGACGAATGTCCCAGAAGTCCATAGCTTCATGGGTTTAGTGGGATATTATCGACGGTTCATCAAGGGTTTTATGTTGATAGCAAATCCGATTACGGAGTGTCAGAAGAAAAACAAGAAGTTTGTTGGGACCGAGAAATGTGCAGAAGCATTTCAAAGGCTCAAGGAGTTGTTGAAGACAACACCGATACTAAAATTACCTGACATGGATGAGGACTTCTTGGTATGCAAAAACGCATCAAGTGAAGGCATAGGTGGAGTCTTGGTGCTAGACGGTCAAGTGATCGCTTATATCTCGAGAAAGTTAAGAAATCATGAGGAGAACTATGCAATGCGCAACTTGGATTATTTAGCCACTGTGTATGCCCTAGAGTGTGGGGACACTACCTGATTGGAAATAATTTTGAACCAAAAAAAATGGACCACTGTGGTTCGCAACACCTTATTACGCCAGTGAATTGAATGCGCGAAAAGGGCATTGGTCAGAACTACTTAACAAGTACGATTTTGAGATTACCTACATAAAAGGAACTGTGAATAGAGTTGCAGATGCATTGATTCGGAGACCACGCACAATTTCGGTGATACCTCTATAGACGAATCTACATGAAATGATTCTCACTTACAGAGAAACAATGAATGGTATCCATAGGTTAATGAAATTATCATACAAAACACCATTTTGTTACCAAAATTGAGGGATATACTATGGAAAATGAAGAATCATTGAGATATAATAACCGGATTTACTGATATCCCAACGATGAATTGAGAAGTTTTGATATTATGCGAAGCTCATAGAGAAGTGCACATGCCTCATTCAAGAGTCATGAAGGTGAGGACAGACATTAAGCTCTTATTCTTCTAGAAGGGATACAGGCGAACATCGTCAACTGCGTGATGATATGTCTAGAAGGTCAGAAGGTGAAGGTTGAACATAGACATCTGACATGATTGCTACGACTACCCACTATTCCAGAATCTAAATGAGAGGTCATTTTGATGTAATTCATTAGGGAAATTGTCGTTGACGACAAGGAGGCACGTCTCAATTTTCCTGATAGTTGAAAATCTGACTAACAGTTCACATTTTGACCATCAGTGAGATATTGAGATTGTCAGATGTAACAAAAGGATCATATCTGATCCAGGATCGGTGTTTACATAATGATTTAGGACTAGTTTCCAAGAGGTCTTGGGAGCCCTACTTAACTTTAGTACTGCATATCACTCAGAGGCAGATAGGCTAATAAAACAAATGAACCAAACTTTGGAAGGTCGTGTTGCGTATGCGTATGTTCGACCAAGATTAACATTGGGAATAGTTCTTACCACTAGTAGAGTTGGCTTACAAAAACAGCTATCAAAGAACCATTAAGAGGGCGCCATTTGAGTTTCTTTATGGGCGACCATGTCAGAGGCCTTTGGGTTGGTATCAACTCAAGGAGGGAGTCCTAGTATGACCATCAGAGATCCAAGAATTGAAGGAATAATTACAAATGATACAGAAGGGGATGGAAGAAGAACATGATCAACATAAGGGTTTGTCAATGTGCATCGCGTTGACCATAATTATGAAGGGCCTAATGACTAGTTGTGCCTCATTCTTTGAGGAGATGCGTGATGTTTATCTTATATCCCTGTGTGAATTTACGTCAGTGATCCTACACATGAGATTGATTGAGTTGTTAGCGGATGTTGGGTGAGGGTGCACTCACGGTGGAGCCAATCTTCTTTCTAGACCGTCACATTCAACAACTATGGCATTGAACTATCGATCAGGTCAAGGTTCAGGAGGAAAAATTATAGTCCACACTCAGCTTCCTGAGAGGACACATATGATATGTGTCTACAATTTTCATTTTTGTTTGATGGCTAGACCCTTAGATATTGTCAGATACTTTATTTTTGCACTTGTATACTGTGAAACTCTGGGACGAATTTTAAAACAAGAGGGGTGTATGTAACATCCTTCTCTTGCAAACACTTGTTTGGACATATTATTTGAGGACACTTGCATGCAAGTGATCAGTTTCCTTATATGATTGATTCTTTCGCTTATGTATTATGAAGATTTTGTGGAGATCATGATATGTTATTTGATTATATTTGTATCGACATGTGTTATTAACTGGTTTCTCCTGAGTGTGTAAAACTCTAGACTGATTGATGATGTCGATGGCATTGATGGACCTCCTTGGACTTGAGATCGAGTTAGGGAGTGGACTATTTATGGTTTGATGTTTTTGTTATTTCATATGTGACATATGGCTGGTAAATTATGATGTTGATTTTGGATCGCTAACATGTTTTGTTGATGGATGCAGGCTGACGATAGATTTATGATCAGACTCACATTTGGAGTAAAGGGGTCACGCATGACAACCAAAGATATTGAGGGAGAGGTGTGGTAGAATCCCTGCCACAACCTACTAGCACTCCCACTGTGACTCGAACTGTTGGTTAATGATTACCTAGTTTGAGAGATCCATGATTCCATGAGGGACTTACTGTGATAGTTGCTCACGATGATTCTAAAGGGCACACAATAAGGCATGGTCCTTATTCCTTAGAGGTCCTTAGTATCCCACCAGGTCACCTAACGTAGTATTGACTCCAAGGGTTTTACATCTACAAAAATGAGAAAAAAGGCAAGTGGCACCCTTGGAGCACGTAGTGCGTCATGAAGGGCACGTTGCATAAATGAAACATAAATGAAGGTGAGTGGCACCCTCGGATTACTTAGTGTGTCTTGAAAGGAAAATTGTGATTCTAACACTGGTGAGTCAATGAACCTAGATACCCAGAAAACAATATCTCATTTTGACTTGGTCCGCCTTAAAATAAATGTTGCATGAGTAAAGTTTAAAATTATAAATTGTCTTTCCCTTAAAAACATTTTTTGTTGATCCCAGTTGAAATTAAATCCTAGGTCTAAGTTGTCCTTGAGAACTAAAATTAATTACCACGTAATAAAGCGGGGATGAAAAAATGGGGTAAAAAATTAATTTAAAAAAATTAATGGAGGATTAAATTATTTAAAAGATTAATTGTTGTTTATGTACAAACTTGCTAATTTCGAACTTAAACAAAAAGGGGAAACTTAATTACAAAAAGAATGTGAAACATTGGAGAGAATCTAGTCTAGAAAAATTTCAATTTGCAACTCGACTAAGACTTAATAAAGGCGTCAGTATTTAAGGGAATGTAAGGGAATAACGGGACATCGAGGAGTGTTTTAACGAATGCTTTTAGGTGGGTGAGGGAAATTGGAAAATTAATTAAGTTAATTAAATGAATTTCTGGTGCAATTAAGAGATTGGGTGAAAATTTTACGGGGGAGAATGTTTCCTATTTATTTTTTAATTAAACTAATTTAATGTGCAAATGGAAAGGTGACTAAGAGGAAATCTATAAAATAAAGGGTAGATAAGAGGAAAAGGGGACGACTAGTAGGCGTAAGGTTACACTGCAGATATTTTTCTTGACTGATTTTTCTTGTGGGCGTTGGGATACCCAGCTCAGATAGAGAGTGGTAGCTTGAGCTTGCAAGGCAAGCAGGGAGATAGCTTTCTCTGGTTTGTGTGTGTGGCCCCTTTGCGACTCGGGGGGGCTTAGGGGGAGGAAGAGTACCCCTAGCTTTTTCTAGGAGCTATCGATGAGGTCTCGGAGGTTAGCAAGTAGGATTTGGATGAAGCACAAGCATGGGACAACCACTTCATACTCTTCTCCTTCGATTAAGGTACGCAGGTGTAAAATATGTCATTGGTAAATTAGTTAATTAATTATATGTGGATTTAGAAGTTGATGGAATCTGTAATTGATCTGGATCTATAGTGGGTAAATTTACTAGTTATTTGATCTGAAATTAAGAAGGCTAGTGTGCCTAATTTTTCATGTTATGTCGTCGATGCGCTCAATACGTTTCTTGAGAACTACTTCCATTTATGAAACCTCTGTCCTTTTTCTATGTGATTGAAAAATGTTTTTTGGTTTAAATTGATCTAGCACTTAATGGCATTAAAAATGTTGCTAAGGTAGAGTTCTTGTTCTTTCTGAGCTATACTCAATCGGGTAATGGCATCATTGCCAACCATTCGGCCCATTGCAATCTACCATCATTATGATGGAGGGATTAAATGAATCCTAATTATAAAGAATGACCTCCTTCCTAGCTGAGGGAACTGGAGGAAGACCTTTGAATTTCTATTTAACTCAAACTTTATGAATTTTATTGATGCGATTGGGAATTTTTTTTCTTAATCCACTTTCAAGAACTAAATGATAATATAACACCTCCCTAGGAGAATGTCACTCCCTCTGAGATCAATATTCATTCATTTTTTTCTCCCTGCATTCCTTCTAGCTTCATGTAACTCCTTTATTCTTAAAGGCACTGTCAGGTTTTCCCTCAGCCTTTCGGTTAAATTTCCAGCGTATCCATGCTACGTTCATGTGATAAAACCCTCCCTTCCCAGTGATTTTTGGGGCCTTTGAACTCAGCAAGATGTTTGTTGTCCGAGTGAATTCCTAGCTCTCTACTGCGGGTTGACCTTGAAGCTCCATGTTCTGTTTGGTGGTTTTTTCCACACAGTATTTTGTTTTACTGATGCCCGCGATTATCTTTCTTCTGCAACAGGTTATCACCTCCTTCCCACTATGATTGTTGCATGTATACTCAATAGAAGTACGATTTGAATACCCAACGATTTTCCCTTCAGCGATTTCACCCTTTCCCAATGAGCTTCCCCCTCTATGGTAGTGTTCTCTCACCCATTTTTCATAGGTTACACTCAGTTTTATCTCCTCCCTTTGAGATAAGCTTAGTTGACGCTCAACAATATGCCACGACGTGTCCTTTGATCCCAACATTTTTATTTTTCCACCAACCCGGTGCTAGCATGCCATCTCTATGCATGCCTTCATGATGTCAGAACCCTACATTTCTCCCTACCTTGTGCAGTGAACATTCCTTCCTCAGATCCATGCGAACTCTTACACATCGTTCTCCCTGTTTCCCTGGAGCGTTTTCAATTTATGGCGGGTTTATTTAGTGGGACTCGCCGAGTGTCCCCACTATCATTCTTTAATCCATTGCTCAAGGTGCAGAACAAAGTTTTATTGAGTAACCCCACCTTCCTCTTATTGATTCCCTGAAGATTATGTGTTAAAATTCTTCTTACTGGGTGCCCAAAAATTTCGTCTGTCATGCGGTTGTTGGACTTAATTTATTCTTCAGATGTAGCAATGCCTTAAATCGATGCAATTCTAGACTTCTCCTCGCATACCTATTGCCAAGTCCATAACGATAACTAACCAAATCAGGATTACCCCAGTTTTGGATGCTTAAGTCCGATGGTGGTAGTTGAATTTGAAAATTTCTTCTTGGAGTCCCTCCCTTGTTGTTCTAAACCCAAATTTCTCTACACATGAATACCTAGCATTTGGCCCTCTTACTTTCATTTTTTTCCAAGCCATCACTAAGTTTCTCTTCAAAAAAACTTATTTTTTTAAGATGCACATGTCCTGCACCAATACTACCCATGTACATACGCTTACTGCACCGCTAAATCTTGTGTACATATGCATGTTTCACAACTATAGCCTGCGTATACTTGCAAAAGTTGCAAGGAATTCGTTGAGATTACGAGTTATTAGGTAGTTTCCCAACTAATCCACCGCCTATAGCCCATCACACAACTGAATAACCATACTTTTTTCATATAAAAGGAGGTTTTGGGGTCTCATTCCACATCTAGACATAAGAACAGTGAAACTCTGCCCATTTCACATCCCCTCCTTGCCCCAAGTAATTGTAGCCATTTTGTGAGAATTTCCTCATAATTCCCCAATTTTCCTTTCTTCCTCCATCAGAAACCCATTTTACTTCCCAAGAAGAAGGTTGAGAGGAGAAGCCATACAAAGGTGCACTTGGAGCTTGGTGAAGAGGAGCCTAGACTAGTTTCAGGGAGAAGTAACCGTCTTTGGCTGTAAGTGATCATTTTATTATCAATAAAAGAAGTACTTTTCCTATCCCAAATAATGGTGTGTTGAATGTTGTTAATGGTTTATTTTTTAATATTCTAACCTCTAACCTCAATTAGTGTATGAATTGCATGCTTCTATCTTTATGTTTGTCTATTTTTGAATGTAGGCCAGCCTTGGGAGGAGGTGTGCAGTCAGCGAAGCTTTCAAGCGCAAGAGGATCATCACCGGACACAGAGTAGAGGTACAATTACCCGATCCTTCTCATTTTTATTTTCTTTTATGAGTTTGGGGTATATTTGGGGTAGTTAGAAAAGTAGGAGACTTTTAAATGGTTATTTATCTTCCAAAATTGTAAACCCTAGTGTGGCCATAGGGGTGTTTTTCCCACTAGCATAATTGACGACCATACTGGGGAAGCCTCTAGGGTTTTAGGGGATTTTTAGGGTGTTTGATTCTTTTCTTGTACCTTTTGAGTTTCTTTTGAGGCTACTGAGTCTTTTAAGGGATTTTGGTCACCTGTGGGTGACATACCAGTTATCCCTTCCTTGTCAGTTAGTTTGTTTTACTTCTGTTTTGAGAAATTACAAAGGTGTATGCACCCTACAGTGGGACAACCCACATACATATGTTCCCTGTCTAGTAAACAACCCGCGTACATATGCAGGCTGCTGAAACAATAGTAGTGTACCTAGTTCAATATTTGTTTTTTGAAAAAGAGTCAACCAACCTCTTTCCTAATTGAGGTTTTTACTTCTCAGGGTTTCTTGCAAGAATTCAGTGTCTATGTTTTTACAGGAATAGCTTGGGTTATATGTCATTTTGCTTGTCTTTTTGAAATATTTCTTGTGTTTACTTCTGAAAAGGTTTTAGACAAGTCGTTGAGTTTTTGATTAGCCTGTTTGGTGTCTTTAGTGATTGCCTGCGATCCGTAGTGGGCCAAAGGTCAGTTTCAATCTTGTCTTGTATTTTATTTTTCCCCTTTCTTACAGTCATAGCTTGGGTTATAGTCATTTTGGCTTGTCTTTGAAATATTTCTTTTGTTTACTTCTGAAAAGGTTTTAGACAAGTCGTTGAGTTTTTGATTAGCCTGCTTGGTGTCTTTAGTGACTCCCTACAATCCACAGTAGGGCCAAAGGTCGGGCCAATCTTGATCCTATTTTATTTTTCCTTTCATTTTCTTTAAAGAAAAGAGAAAATATTTATTTCAAGTTTTTCCTATTTGGAAGCATTTTCAAAAAAAAAAAAAAAAAAAAAACTTCTTAGTTTGGTAAAGTAGTTGAGTTAGTTATCTTACTAATAGGAAAAAGAGTTCATTTTTAAGTTCTTTACTGATTTTTTAGAACATTAAGTAGCTCGTAATCAAGCGAAATCTTGTTTGGAGGTCTTTGGAAGATCTTGGAAAAGTTAGTTATGAAAAAGTTAGTTACAAAGAGCTGCTGTAAATCTTTTTTTTTCACTAGAAGTAATTTTTCTTTTAGTTTCATTTATTCGTCTTTTCGTCTCCCATACACATCACTTGTTTCAATACCATATCCTTTGAGTTAAAACAAGCCATTTACAACGAACGCTAAATTTAAAATTAACTAGACTTTTATGTTTGTAGGGTCAATCAACTAGTTTAGGGTTAGAGCCTTGAATTAACTTGGAGAGGAAACTCTTCAAGGCTTATAAACAAACATTGGAGTCAGAGCTAGGGAGTGTAAAAGTCCAGTGATGTGGAAGTTATCCGGGACCCCCCTCTAACATAGGGGCTAAACACAAGGTCGGGTGAGGAAAGGCAAGGAAGATAATCCCTCCAAATCCGAACTAAACGTAGTGGGGAACGCATATTAAGGATCTGTCGTGGGATACTATCGCTCACATTTTCCTATGGCTATTTTTGGACATTGAATTCATTCAAGATTCTCAGTTTTCTTCCGTAGCACTTGATTTCTATACCCTTAGTTCGTTTCAGAATTTTTATCCTGCTTAGTGCGGTCCACCCGACTGTCGACTATACCCGACGGGTGACTGTTCATGAGCTAGCAACTTAGATTCCTTTATTCTAGGGACTTACACAGGTGACTACGAGGGTATACCATGGTACCTATGGTCGATGTCGGTTCACACTTTGTAGTGTATACCCGAAGGGTGCTTCAGTGTTTGAGTTTCACTTGCACTATGAATTTTCTCTAGTGTTGGTTGGCATAATGTTTCTTCCAACTAGATAGTGGATTGATTGGTTTATCTTGTAAGAACTTTTCTAGTGTGTGTTTGGTTTTAAACTTTAGTTAAATCCTTATTGTGTCATTGATATTTTCATAAAGTGGAAGATCAAGAGCTCTGTCAATCACGAAGGCTTCAGGGCCTGCTGTCAGTTGCATTTGAGCCACCACCACCACTGTTATGATGAATAATTGACTAAAAAGGTTTATACGAAGTGGTTGGGCCACAAGAAATTGTGTCTGAGCCTACTCCGAGAGGAGATTACTTGAATCTGGAGGAACCTATTGTTTTTTACCTTGGAGCGGAAGCTCTTAGGCTAGCCAACCCTCCAATCACTAACTTATCAGCGCCAATATTGGTACAATTTTTCCCTCCGAGGGTAACACCTTACAAGTGTAAGATATTTTTACAAGTAGTTATGGAAGCAAATGTTGCTACTTCGTTTGGGAGTCCTCAAACTCCCTTAACAACTGCCAGCACAGGGGGTATTCCTCTTCCTAACCCACCTTCTCCAGTCCATACCACAGTGGTCTTGACCCCCTCTACCTCAGGCAGTGGTCTGATACTGTCAACGGTGGCGACCACGGCTCCATTTACGCAGAGTGCGACGAACCATTCATTTTCATATGGGATGCATGACTTTGATAGGAACTTTGTCCTTACCTACTCCACCCTAAAGACCATGGGTCTGGGGGTAGGGAGCTCAAACGCTCCCTTGCAACGGTCCATTGGAGGAACCTCAACTTCCTATAATTCTATTCCTTACAGTGGGGGCCATATACCTCCTCTGTCCCCCTCGCTTGGTGGTGCTTTCCAGCCACCTGTTGGGCCGACCACGAACTACAGCTTGTTTGGATCATGTATTCTAGGAACTTCTTCTTACACCACGCCGATGGGATCCATGTGGTTCTCTTTGTTTGGCGCATTTGGTAGTAATGATTTCTCATCAGCTTCTATCTCGTCTAGGGGAAATCTTGGTTTTAGACAACATAATTCTGTGTAAGGTACTATCCCTACACAGGGGGAAAGTAAAGGAGTTTTCCCCTCATAAGGACTTTGGAATCCTTGGTAGGGATCAGTTCCCTCGCAAGGGATTTCGATCGAGGGAAACCCCTTCCATGGTCTATGGAACCCCGGGAAAGGCTCAGTACCTATGCCCATCAGATCGACAGGGGAAAACCCCTTCCAAAATATTTGGAACACAACACAGGGAGCAATCCCCACCCAACCCTCGTCATTCGATTATGGGAATAAATGAATGATATCCCAAAAAATGCATTTTCCACACGCTGGTCAAGGCCATGGTATCTACTAGAACCCTAACTAGAAACCCAACTTTTCCTGGCAACTTGGTTCCATTCAAACTCCAGGCCCCATTTTTCATGTACATAGTACCCAACCCAAACTACCATTTCTTGAAACCTTACACTTTCTAGACTTGTCAAGGTTTCTTAATGACCCGATTTGTCATGATCTGCGTTGGCACCCCATGCCCACTAATTTTCCCTTGGATATTCTGAAATTCGAAGGCAAGCTTGGTGAATATCCAAGTGATCACATAACAAATTTCCACCTATCGTGCTCGTCAAACTCATTGTGAGACAAGTTCATACAGTCACATCTGTTTCAATGCACTCTTATTGGGGGTGTTGGGAAATGGTACATCAAGCTTGACTGCTCAATATATTATTACTTTAGATATTTGGCGATGGTTTTCCTGAACCATTTCCAACTACCGGTAAGATATGATTCCGAAACCAAATTGTTGGACAACTTTTAGTAGAATAAGACTGATCATATCTCAGATCACATCCAAGAATGGCAGCGTCGGAAGAGTTTTAATAAGGTACACGTCCCACCATCTATCCTACTAGATTGGTTCCTGAAGTCTTTGGTACCTCAATTATCCAAGGACGTTGCAACTTCAGGAGTGTTTTCATAGGAAGAGGCGATAATGAGAGTGAAACATCTCGAACTGATATACTCTCAATCTAGCTTACTCTATGAGATTTTTCCCGATGCACCACGGTCCATCCTTGACAAGGCCAGACAAAAGTCTGGACCACATGCCGATGGTATAGTTCGTTCATCACAAAGAAATTTCATTGATTAGTTGTCAAATCAATTACAACAGTTGTCGATACAATAGACAACGACCATCCAGACCTCTAGTTTGGCTGCTCCCACTACCCAAACTTCGGACGTACACAGTGTGCATTCGATGAAATCAAAGTCCAACCAATAGCCTGAAGGAGAGAAAAAACAAAAAAACAAGAAGGGTAAAGGAGATAAGAAACCTAATAAAAATGTTGGTGGGGGAAACACAAAGAAGAGAAAGTCTAAGTATCCATGTAATCTTTGCATGGAGGACCATCTGACTCACCTATTACCTTGATTTGCAGAGGCCCAGAAGTTATTGGTGCAACAATAATCTGTTGTGCTAACAAACCCATTTCCACATGGGAAAAATATGACTCAAGCCTCTTCGAGAGTGGATGGGGGTAGTTAGGGAACCCTTGCGTCTTCTAGTAATCCCTCAGCCATAAAAGTTTACATGATGAAAGGTGATGCTTATATAGTGACTAGGGAACGCGATTATAGAATTTCAAAATCTATCAAAAAGGTTAAAGAAGCCACAAACCCACCTTTTCCTCTCTAGATATAGAGGAATATGGGTGAAGCAATGACACGCATCCCAAAAGGGGAATTCAAGAAAGCTTCTCATAATTTGAACTCAAAGGTCTTCCAGAACTACTCTGTGGTGGAGGTTTTGTCACAAACCCCTTGTGCGATGTCTTGTTTGGACGTCCTCTAGAGTTTCCGTTCGCACAGAAAATATTTGTTATCTACCTTGGGATCTACAGAAACTTGTAATTTGGGAATGATCATTCTCGATACGACTGAATTTAAACCTCATCTCCCATACCACATTTCATTGCAGATAGTAGTGGCTTACCCCACAAATTATTTAACCAGGAATATATTTAGGACAGTGGTTGATGAGGGAACCTCGACCTACGTGATGTCATTGGCGTGTTGGAAGGATATCGACCAACCCGTTTTGTCTCCATCACGCACTCTGCTTACTTCTTTCGATGGTCATTCTTTCAGACCACATGGAATCATCCCTTCTTTCCCCATGTAGTTAGGAGGGAATACCTTGTGCGTCGAAGTTGAATTGGTTGATGCACCTCTCATATACAACCTTGTGTTAGGAAGGAGTTTTACCTAAGAAATACATACGGTGGTTGCCACAATTTTTTGGGTCATATTGTTTCGACATGAGCGCTGAATCATAACCATTGACCAATTGTCCTTCTCCCGGCCTGACCCTTCATCGGGGGCATCCACACTCTCGATGATTTATAACCCTCAACACGATGTTGTCAATGTAGGGGTTGTTTTGTTCCCACCGTTGATGGGTACTTTCAATTACCCACCTCCTTCTGGAGATGCCAAGCTTATATCAGCTGACCCTGACCAGCCTAGGGAAAAAATATTCCAATTGTCATCATTCCGAACAAATTACTTTCATGATCTGTGGACTCTTCCTTCCCCATCAACATCGATGGAAGGGACAGGGCATCCTGGCATGGCCATGCCCTTGTCCACGAAATTTTTTTCATACAATACTATCCATCAAGTATTTGTCAACCCTAATCCAACTCCTGCATAGGAGTTAGATCCATTTCTCGAGCCTATTTGGGTTCAAGGTTCTCTCGCCACTACATATTCTTTAGACTTGATATTTCCCTCTGATGAGGCGATTATAGAGTCAATGAATGGTCCGAATAGACCCTGGGATTATCTCCATCACAGATCTTATTTTCTCCCGGAGTTAAGAAGAATCGAGGCAGGTGAATTCGTGTTGACTATGACTGGAGATAGGTCTTGTCCTATTAATCCTATGGATACACATGTAGTTTATGCCGAGGGTAATATGGAGAGTATCGCTGAAACTATCCCTATATATATCTCTAGAACCCATGGCATCATGGAGAATGCTTTCGTCAGAGAGGACTACTCCCCCGAGGAGATTCAAATCTACACAGACTTATTTAAGGAATTCTGAGATGTTTTTTCCTAGTATTACGAGGAAATTTCAGACAACGATCCAAGAATCGTTGAACATGAGATAACAAACTATCTTGACACTAAGCCAGTCTGACAAAAGATTCGTCTGGTGAATCCTCAGAAAGTGGCAACTATTAAGTTTGAAGTAGAGAAACTGCTTAAAGACAGTTTCATCTACCCTATACAATTGACGCAATGGGTGTCAAATCTCGTTCCGATTAACAAAAAACAAGGTATGATTCACATGTGCATGGACTTCCATGAATTGAATAAGGCCTATCCAAAGGATAATTTTCCCCACCCCATTCATTGATCAGATTGTCAATTAATGCACAGGATGTGAGGTCTTTTCATTCATGGATGGTTTTTCGGGATATAACCAGATTCATATCAAACCCGAAGACCAACATAAAACAACTTTTTTCTGTCCGTGGGGCGCATTTGTTTATCGTAAGATGCCTTTTGGCCTGAAGAATGTTGGAGACACTTTTCAATGGGCCATGTATTTTTCTTTCCATGACCTTAGACATATAGTTGAGGCTTATCTCGATGATCTAGCATCACGATATCGCAAGAGTGTTGATCATCTCGTGCATCTTCAACTAATCTTCGAACGATGTCGCTACTATCAGATTCAATTGAATCATAACAAATGAAGTTTTTGTGTGATGTTGGTCCATCTTTTAGGTTTCATATTTTTGACAACATGGATCATGGTCGATCCTCTAAAGCTTGAGGCGATAGTTCAGTTGCCTCCCCCATTCATATTCCCCCAAATTTAGAGATTATAGGGGAAAGAGAACTTTCTACAATGTTTTATCACAAACTATGCTGAGATCACTAAAGGTTCATGCATTTATTAAATAAGGGAGTCCCTTTCTGTTGAGAGGAAGCCACTCAACGCTCTTTCGAAGCGTTGAAATGCACTCTCACATAGTCCCCTCTACTCCGACCTCCCAATTATAATAAATATTTCTTATTGTACTTGGAAATCGTAGATTCGGCCATTGGCATGGTTTTGGTTCAAGAGGATGATCTGCTCAAAGAGCACATGATTTCTTACCTAAGCCGAGGCCTGGTTGGGCCAGAACTCAACTATTCCCATGTTGAAAAACTTGCATTGGCAGCAGTGCATGCTTTCTAGTGGTTCCATCATTATATTCTGCTTCGAAAGACCACCATCATCACTATTGTGAATCCATTTCAATATGTGTTGAAACAATGCGTTGTTGGTAGAAATATTAGTAGAGGGATTGTTATCCTCTAGGAATTTGACTTGGATTTTGTTTCTGTAAAATCCAAAAAGTCGATGGTCTTTGCAGAACTTATTTCAAAACTTCTGATCGAATCAAGTGATGTTACACCCGAAGAGTCTCCTATTAAAGGAGATCTTTTTCTTATCACATATTCAGACCCCTATTATGGAGATATACTAGTCTATATATAGACTTTGAAGTACCCTACTTCAGCGTCTTGTGAAGAGAGTCGACGAATTCTCCATCAGACACGAAACTATCTCATACTCGATGACACTTTGAATCGTCGAGGTGTAGATTTCATTCTTCACCAGTGCCTTATAGACAAGGAAGCATAACTCGTTCTTAATGACTGCCACACTGGAGTATCTGGTGGTCATTTGTCTGGGTTAGAAGCAACCCAAAATATTCTACAGGCCGATTAATTTTGGCCTACGTTAATCAAGGATTGCATTGAGTGGGTCAAGAAATGCTACCCATGTCAGATCTTCTCTCGAAAGATGAGGGCACATCAGGCTCCTATGCTTCCTTTCATCATTGTTGGTCCCTTCACCAAGTGGGGTATTGATTTTACTACATTCCACCTAGTTTCATCCAGGGGGCATCGTTATATCATCGTAGCAGTAGACTACTTCACAAAGTGGGTTGAGGCTATGCCAACATGCAATAATGATGGTGAAACAACGACTCTTCATTTTTAACCAGATTATAGCAAGGTTCGGTATCCCAAAGGAGATTGTCACTGACCATGGTCGTCACTTCCATAAAAAAATGATGTCTAATTTAACATCAAAGATTGGGCTGAAACAAGAACATTCATCACCCTACTACCCACAAGCGAATGGTTTGGTGGAAGCTGTGAATAAGTCCCTCAAGACTATTCTACAGCGAACGATCAATTATGCCAATTCAAATTGGCATTTGATGTTGTAATTGACATTATGGGCCTACCAAAAGTTTGTAAACACTACCACCAGTTTCTCACCTCTTCAACTCGTTTATGGGTTGGAAACAGTCTTTCCTATAGAGTGTCAGATCCTGTGTTTAAAGTTGGCAATAGAGTTATTTCCAGACACTTCACCGCTCAAGAAATGCCTATTATATCTCAAGAAGCTCAATGAACAATGCCATGATGAAGCCTTTGCCAACGAGGCTCACAAGCAACGAGTCAAGTTTCAAAATGATCGGTTCGTTCATCCTGGTATTTTCTTCGAAGGAAACCTTTGTTGGAGTTACTTCACACACACCTAGGATTTATTTTTCCTAAGTTTTTAATTTTTTTATTAGTCATAATTAGTCATTATCCAATGCCCTATATTTTAGGGGATAATATTCGACCTGGAGAATATTCTCTTTTAGTTGACACTTTAGTTTGACTAGTTGAGTTGAGTTTAGATGTTGCATTGGGATCATCACCATGCAACATTGAGATCATAACCATGATAATTCGACATTTCCTTGGTATCATCACTAGAGTGGCACATTAGCCTTGATTCCTTGAGTTATCTCCCCACTACTCTCTGTTCAGTCAGTTAACTGAAGACTAGTTGACTAGTTAACTCAACTACGTGGCAGTTCACTCTCATAACTGCCTGAGAGACTAGAATAGGTGGAAGTTCACTCCTGTAATTGTTGGTGTGTGTCCATATCACTCTATACCACCACTATGGAAACTTGGTTCACCTCAAATTGAACTCATTGAGTTATACAAAGTATATCATGTGTAAATTATTCATTATTCACAACGGTTAATGAGAATTCTTCCATTCTTTCTCTCCTTCTTCTTATTTTTCCAATAATCTTTGAAAATGTGGGTATTATTGTTTAGCTAGATATATTTTGTGTAGTTTCAACACATTTACATGGTATTAGAGCCAATGGACTGCTAAGAAAAAGCTACACCAAAATTGTTTGCAGGTAGAAAAGATTGAAGACAACTGAAAGATGGAATTCCAAAAAGAATTCATTCTTACACCTTACAACTATTTTGCATGGAAGGAGAAAATTGCCATACATATTTGATCCAGAGGGTTGTATAGGTTAACCATGAATACATATACAAATCCTACATCATCCATAGAAAAATCCAAGTACTTAAATCGCATGGATGAGGCACTCGAAACAATTTGCAGTCTTATTTCTCTCGATCTCCTTTTTCATATATCTTCTTGTAAGACCCCCAATGAAGCCTGGACCATCTTGCAAGGGATATTTGGAAAAAAGGGTGAGATAAGGGGACACATGTTGGAGGTGAAGCTTCTCAAATTGGATGCAAAAATCTTCAACAATATCCAAGATTTCTTTACAAAATTCAAGGATTTACTGTCGCAATTCAAAGCTTGCGAGGTTGATAAATCTACAGAGGAGAAACAAATGGTTCTCACCATTTTCTCCAAGCTTGGTCCTGAATTCTCTGTATTCATATATACATTCCATACCATTAGATTCTCCTCTAGAGCCACCTGGAAGATGCCTTCTCTTGGGGAATTTATCGAAGCCTTGACACAAGAGAAAACCAAGCTCATCAACATGGGCGTAATCAAAGGGCCAAGAGCGCATGCACTCACTGTGCACAAAGGAAGCCAAAAATATCATAAATATAAATATAAATATAAACATAAATCTCATGCACATTCGAAGAAGGAAGGGTACACAAAACCCTTCACCGATGCCTCCGGATCTAAAGGAGAAAAGGATAGAAAAGAGGAGAAATGAGCATACTATCACAAAGGATTCCATCCAGAATATGCATGCATGAAAAATAAAATAGATCTGATGTCTCAAATAATTCAGCAAAACAACCTTGGAGATCGCATTCCTGAGGGTGCCAAGAAGAAGAAGCCAAAAGATCTGAATTCCAAGAAAGGCAATTCTAGCCATGCCTTGATTGCAATCAACTCCTCTCGCAATGCTTGGATCACAGATTTAGGAGCATCACATCACATGGATGCCTCAGAAGCAGTCTATTCTTCTTTGGATGCATGAAAAGGTCCTCCTATTCTGATGGGGGACAACTCTTCTGTCAAAGTCACCGGTAAAGGAAGGATTGAACTCACCAACAGAAGCTTTGAGAACGTGTTGCATGTTGCCAAGATTTATGTCAACCTTCTCTCCATGTATCAGATGTCTAATTCTGGCACCGAAAATAAATTTTTATTCACACCAAATTTCGTGGACATATACAACATCCAAACCAACTCCAGGGTTTCTACCGCTGAGGTAAATCATTAGTATAGATTGTATACATTTTCTGAATTCATTGAACCTGATTCTGCTTTACTTCTTACTCATGCTGATGAAATTAGTAGGATATGGCACGAAAGGTTTGGAAATTTGAATTTTAGATACATGCAACAACTTAACAAGAAAAAATTAGTTGATGGTCTACTAGACATCCATTTCTCCAAGGGAGTATGCGAGGGATGTGTTCTCGGAAAACACTCTCAAGAGAAATTCAACAAAGGAAAGTCTCAGCGAGCTTCCGCACCTTTAGATATGATCCACGGTTACCTCATGGGTCCTTTTCCGCATCCATTGATCAAAAAAGAAAGGTTTGTTCTTATTTTTGTGGATGATTTCTCACATTTTACTTGGATCTACTTTCTCAGGAAAAAATACGACATCTTTCAACACCTCAAAGATTTCAAAGCTTTGGTTGAGACACGGTCCGGAAAGAATATCAAATTCCTTTGAACTGATAACGGGGGAGAGTATGTGAATCATGAGATCCACAATATTTTCCATGAGGTAGGGATTCAGTTGTGGCATACAGTTCCCTACACTCCACAACAAAACAGAGTTGTTGAGCGGAAAAACCTGTCTTGTAATGATCCCAAGCCAATTTTTTTGCTTCGAATCACTAACTACCACTGATTTGTTGATGTGAAAGTGTTATTGAGTTATTAAATGCAGTTATAATAGATTCATCCAACACATGAAGATCATAACACATTCAAGATATAAAGTGTAAGCATAAATCTGACCTTTATTATAGAATCAGGACTCAGATACAATAGAATGAGCAGATCTGGAATAATATTCAGATGGCTCCAATGCAAGACAAGTATGAGCTGCTACAAAATGCTCCCACTGATACAATAAGCCTCAAAAAGGTTGAATAAGATATGAAGACCAATACATGCAGAAATGAATGCGAAATCCCCTCAGGTGCAAAGTGCCATGCTCCACTAGAAGGCTGAAACCCTCAATAAATCGTCCCATCTGAAGGAAGGCTCCAAACGAGGCCAAACTCGGCCAGATGATCAGATCGGGAGGATAGGATCACCATCCTGAAGTCTCAAGCTCAATGTCCAAGGCAAACCCCTCAAAACTTTGAATCTTCTATTGGAGTTGTGCCCTCCTGGATGGCTGAAACCCTTGGTGATTCGACCCTGATGAGAAAAGCCTGGAAATGCTCTAAAACTCTCCCGGAATGTAGATCAGGATAAGAGAACCCAATGGGTTAAGTTTCAGACCCATATCTCAAGCCGATCTCTCTAGATCTGAGAAATACAAAATGGTGGGACATCCTCCTTTCCTCCAAATCGTCCCAGTCTGAATCTAAATGTCTAATGGTGATAACTCTATGGAAAAGCACTCAAAAGGATGGTGGAGCACCTGCAAGTAAAACCCAACTGATGAAATGCCCAACGCTCCTCCTAATTGGCTAGATCGAACCCTTCTCTTCAAAATGGTGTGCCCTTGCTGAAACTCCTCAAAATAGTACAACCCTGTTATCTTCAGAAGCACTAGGAAGAGATATGATGAGAATAGAATGGTGTGGAGGAATCTTTCATCCCCGAGACCAAGCTGTGGAACAAGGTGAGTGGATATTTCACCACTAAGTTGCTCACAAGGGTTTGTGCAGAAAAACCCCCAAAATGAATGCTCAAGAGAAATAACAAGCAATATGCCAAATCTCGAATGCCTAATAGGTGCGCCCTTGCCTCTTACTTACACTTTTCCTTCTAATCCTCTGTTGAGTTAAGTTAACTCCCAGGGTTAAATTCTATTCTTCTGTTGAGTTATCTTTCCCTCCTTTTATCCTTTCCCTTTCTGAAGTCAACTTAAAAATATAACTTTAATCTAGTTGACCTCCCCCTTCAGTGTGAACCTATGACCTAGTGGGGTGGCCAGGCCACTGAGTCTCCTCATCACCTCCCTAAGAGGTGGGGGAAATTACAGTCTCCCCTGCTTGAAATTGCTTGTCCTCAAGAAATTCCAAACCTGCATCTTGTACCATCTGTTCACTCTCCCAAATGGCATCCTCAATGGGCAAGTCTTTCCACTTGATCAGATACTCCTTGATGCTTCTCTTCCATAGATTCTTTTCTTGAACTTCCAATATCTCTTTCGGAATCAACACCAGCTGACCTTCTTTGTCCATGGGAGGTAGTATCTCAATGGGGCAGATGTGTTGGCTGATGTCCTTCTTCAAGCAGGATACATGGAATACATTGTGTATTCGGCTGCTTGGTGGAATCTCTAACTCATAAGCCACAACCCCTATCTCTCTGTTGATCATGTAGGGCCCAAAGAAACGTGGTTGTAGTTTTTCTGCTCCGCTTCTTTTAATTGAGGCCTGTCAATAAGGTTGGATCCTCAAATAAACCAAGTCCCCCACTTCAAAAGTGCGCTCCATTCTATGTTTGTCCACCTGGACCTTCTACTGATTTTGTTCCCTCTGTAAATGATCCTTCAACTCCCGGAGAGTGTCCTGGCTCTGTTGTACCCAATCCTGCACCATGGGTGCCCTTTTGTCCCCAAAGGCAATCTCCACAAAGGAAAGGGGATCATAGCTATTTAAAGCTATGAATGGTGTCATTCCTATGGATACATGATGGGTGGTGTTGTAGAAATATTCTCCCAAGTGCAACCATCTGACCCATGCTTTCTGTTGTCCTGCTACATAATTTCTGAGGTAGCCTTCCACCCATTTGTTGACTATTTTAGTCTCACCATCCGTCTGATGGTGATAGATAGTACTAGGAGTCAATGTCATACCCACTAATCTGAACAACTCCTGCAAAAATGTACTCATGAATATGTTGTCCATGTCACTGATAATGCTCTTGCGTAAACCGTGTAGTCTGAACACCTCTCTGAAAAATAATTTGGCCACATGTGCTGCACTGAAGTCTGTGGCTATGGAAAAGAAGTGTGAAAACTTCGTCAACCTGTCTACCACCACGAAAATGCAATCCTTCCCCTGTGCTCTAGGCAACCCGGTGATGAAATCCATGGATATACTTTCCCACTTGTGCTCTGGAATGGGTAGGGGCTGCAACATTCCTACAAGGTGTGTGTGCTCATCCTTGTTTTCTTGGCATGTAGTGCACTCTTTGACATGCTTAATCACATCCTCCTTGAGGCCTTTCCATGCAAACCTCTCTCTCACCTGCGTATACATCTTACTGATGCCCTGATGTCCTACTACAGGTGAGTTATGACATGCATGAAGGATCTTAGCTTTGAGAGATGATCCGAGAACTAAGAAGATTCGGCCTTTGTAATAAATGAGGTCCTTCATGACCCTGAAGTTGTCATCCTATATTTGTTTATCCAATAGTTGAAAAGTGAATTGATCCTTTGCATATTCCACTATCAAGTGATCCTTCCAGTCAACTGACATACTAGACATGGCAAAAATGGATGGCCTCCTGGATAATGCATCGGCTACTGTGTTGTTCTTCCCTTTGATGAATTCAATGTCGAAGTTGTAGGCCTGTATTTTGCTTACCCATTTTTGTTGTCTTTCATTCAAATCCTTCTGCTCCAATAGATATTTAAGACTGTTATGGTCTGATTTGACCACAAACCTTGCACCTACCATATATTGCCCGAATTTGGCTAGTTCATGCATGATAGCCGACATTTCTTTGTCATAAATGTTGTAAAGTATCTCAGGACCCATGAGTTTCCAACTTTCATAGGAAAGGGGGTGCCTATTCTGCATCAACACGGTCCCTATACATTCCCCCGAGGCATCATACTCCAAGGTGAAGGGCATGCTGAAATCTGGAAGAGCTAGAACTAAGCAGGTGCTCATGACTTCTTTCATTCTCTCCATCGTGGTTTGGGCCTCGTCATTCCATTTGAAGGACCCCTTTTTGGTCAGGTCAATCAAGGGTGCGCACAGTTCAGAGAACCCTTTGACAAATTTCATGTAGTATGTGCATAGGACCAGGAATCCCCTTAGTTCTGTGAGTGTCTCCATAGTAGGCCATTCCCTAATGGTTGTTATTTTCTCCTGGTGTACATGTACCCCTTTTGCCCCTATGATGTGTCCCAAGTAGAGCACCTTTGTCATCCCAAACTCACACTTGGATTCCTTTGTGTATAGTGGTTGTTCTTCCATGATTGACAGGATTTGGTCCACATGTCAAAGGTGTTCCTCCCAGGTCTTGCTGTAAATCAGCAAGTCATCAAAGAATACCAACAAGTGTTTCCTCAGCTATTTGTTGAAAACATGGTTCATGCAGGACTGAAATGTGGCTGGGGCATTGGTTAACCCAAAGGGCATTACCAAAAACTCGTAATGGCTGTAGTGACACCTAAAAGTTGTTTTTGAGATGTCCTCCTCCCTTATCTTGATTTGATGGTAGCCCGAACGAAGGTCAATTTTTGTGAAATAGATAGCTCCATGCAGCTCATCCAACAACTCATCAATCCTGGGTATGGTGTACCTATTTTTTATCGTCTTTTTATTCAAAGCCCGGAATTCAATGCACATTCTCATCGTTCCATCCTTCTTCTTTACCAAGACTACTGAAGAAGCAAACGGGATTGAACTCGGCCTGATGTGTCCCATGTCTAGAAGCTCTTTTATGGCCTTCTCTATCTCATCTTTATACTTCTTAGGGTGCCTATAGGGTGTGGTGATAACAATTTTAGCCCCTACTTCTAGCTCAATGATGTGCTCAAACCCCCTATCTGGTGGCACACCTGGAAGAATTGGACCAAATAGCTTATGGTGCCTGTCAAGGATTCTTTTAATCTCTGGTGTGTAATGCACCTTTCCCTTCTCATCCACCCGCGTTGAGATCTTTCATTCTACTGCGTATACAATTTCTTCCCTTCTAAAGATGGCTTCCATCCTCTTGGACGTGACCACTTTGGCAGAGTTACCTGTCATGCCTCTGAGCACAACCTTTCATCCTCCTTCCTCTACAAAGGACATTTCCATGGTCTTGTAATTGGTGGTGATGGGTCTTAACGTGTTGAACCACCGCACCCCTAGGATGATGTTGGTATCAGGAAGATCCATCACATACACATCCTGAATTAACTCATGCCTTCCCAAGGTGAGTTTCATACCTGGTATGTATTTGTCACAGGGCATAGTACTCCCGCCTGCTACCTCCACTTTGAATCCTTCAAATTCTACTGTAGGTATGTGCCTCCTCTTCAGTAATGCTGCATCAATGAAATTGTGAGAATCTCCTCCATCAATTAGAACCGAGACTCTCTGTCCCTACAAGACCCCTCTCATCCTGAAGGTGTTGAACTTGGGTATGCCGCTGATAGATGCCAAGGTAGCCTTCTCTCCAGCTGCACAGTCAAGTTCTGGAACCTCCTCTTCTATTGTCTCTGTAGTTTTGGCCTCAATGTTTTGTATCTGACCATACTCTTCCTCCTCTTCATTGTCCAAGGTAACTTCTATATAGTGAAGCTGGACACATCCCATGCACTTATGTGATGGATTCCACGGTTCTTTGCAAGTGAAGTAGAGTTTCTTTCTCCTCAATTTCATTTTGGTGTTGTCATCTATCCTACCATGACCGCTGTCAAACCCTTTTGGGTCACGTCCTCCCTGATTCATTGGAGGTCTTTGATCTCTTCCTCCACTGTTAAGAGGTGGTCTGGGTATGAATTTAGGCTTCGCAGCTGGCCCCAAATCCCTCGTCTTCCAAATGGCCTCCTTTAGGTTGTTGGATTTAAAGGCCTTTACCCAACCCTTCAAGGGTTCCATCAACCCTTCTGTGAAAAGAATCATGAGCCTGGTTGGGGACATATCCTGTACCATAACTGCCAACCTCTGAAATTCATCAATATATACTTTAGCCGTACCTATTTGCTTGAGTTGAGTGAGCTCCTGGAAATGTAGTTCAAGATATCCTTGATCAAATCTATCAATGAGCCTCTGAGTGAATTATGTATAGGACACAATCTTATTGTGGCCGAGTGTGGTGAGTCTGTGATACCACCAGTCATGGGCCTTGCCATCCAAGTACATAGTAGAAAACTTTATGGCCTCCATTTCCCTCATGGGATTGACCTTTAAGTAGGTATCCAGCTCTTGTACCCAAGATTGTGCTCTCATCTTGTTCATACCATCAATGTAAGGGATTTCTATCTTCCCTGCTCTACGTTCAAACTCAAAACTACCCCTGTGGTTTGTCTTAGGTTGATTTCTAAACCTGATTTGGTAATACTGATCTAGGGACATCTGTCTTTGGACCCTCATATCCAAACTGTAGTACTCCTTGGTACTTCTCACTATTTCTTCCACAAAGTCTTTAATCTGTTCCAGTTTCCCTTGCTCATCTGTGAATGTGGGCATGTAAGGCCTGGGGTTAGCTCTTCTACCTAAATGTCGGCCAAACTGTTCATCTGTGAATGTAGGTATGTATCGCTTCTGATTGACCCTGCTACCCATTTGACCCTGTGCCATGTCTCCTTCCAAACTTCCTTCAGATATGGGGCCTTTCTCTGGATTATACCTGATCTCCTCATTGGTTCCACCAGATCCACCAGCCTCCTTATTCCCATATGTATCAGGGTTCTTCCCTTGATGGGTCACTTGCATCAGAAGTTCATTTATATTGGATTGATTCTTGTTCATTATCTGTAGGTTCTCGTCAACCCTCTTCAAAGTTTCAGAGTGTTCGGCTTGTCCCCTTCTGCTGGTTTCATGGTACTCTCCCAAGTGTTGGACCAATGTGCTTTCCATGTAGTTGACGGATTGTTCGAACCTATCAAACTCGGCTGCTATGAGAGCCAAGCCTAGAGGCTCGTGGTCATCCCCTAACCCTTCCATTTTGGCCTTTGTTTCACTGCTCCATTTCTGCCTTTGACCCATCAAAATACCATTGTACCTCTGCATGTGTTGATCCTTCCACAGGTTTGGAGGATCGAAGCTCTGATACCACTGTAATGATCACAAGCCAATTTTTTTTCTTGGAATCACTAAATATCACTGATTTATTGATGTGCGGGTGTTATTGAGTTATTAAATGCAATTATAATAGATTCATCCAACACATGAAGATCATAACACATTCAAGATATAAAGTGTAAGCATAAATCTAACCTTTATTATAGAATCAGGAATCAGATACAATAGAATGAGCAGATCTGGAATAATCTTCAGATGGCTCCAGTGCAAGACAATTATGAGCTGCTACGAAATGCTCCCGCTAATACAATAAGCCTCCCAAATGCTGAATAAGATATGAATACCAATACATGCATAAATGAATGCCAAAGCTCCTCAGCTGGAAAGTGCCACGCTCCATTAGAAGGCTGAAACCCTCAATAAATCGGCCCAACTGAAGGAACGCTCCAAACGAGTCCAAACTAGGCCAGATAATAGATTGGGATGATAGGATCACCCTCCTGAAGTCTCAAGCTCAACGTCCAAGGTAAACCCCTCCAAACTTTGAATCTTCTGCTGAAGTTGTGCCCTCCTGGATGGCTGAAACCCTTGGTGATTCGGCCCTGATGAGAAAAGCCTCCAAATGCTCTGAAACTCTCTCAGAATGTAGATCGGGCTAAGAGAACCCTGTGGGTGAAGTTTTAGACCCAAATCTCAAGCGGATCTCTCTAGATCTGAGAAATACAAAATGGTGGGACATCCTCCTTTCCTCCAAATCCTCCCAGTTTGAATCTAAATGTCTGATGGTGATAACTCTCTAGAAAATCATTCAAAATGATGGTGGAGCACCTGCAAGTGAAACCCAACTGATGAAATGCCCAACGCTCCTTCTGATTGGCTAGATCGAACCCTTCTCTTCGAAATGGTGTGCCCTTGCTGAAACTCCTCAAAATAGTACGACCATGTTATCTTCAAAAGCACTAGGAAGAGATATGATGAGAATAAAATGGTGTGGAGGAATCTTTCATCGCCAAGACCAAGTTGTGGAACAAGGTGAGTGGATATTTAACCACTGAGTTGCTCACAAGGGTTTGTGCAACAAAACCCCCAAACTGAATTCTCAAGAGCAATAACAAGCAATATGCCAAATCCCGAATGCATAATAGGTGTGCCCTTGCCTCTTACTTATAATTTTCCTTCTAATCCTCTATTGAGTTAAGTTAACTCCTAGGGTTAACTTCTATTCTTCTGTTGAGTTATCTTTCCCTCCTTTTATCCTTTCCCTTTCTCAAGTCAACTTAAAAATATAACTTTAATCTAGTTGACCTCCCCCTTCACTGTGAGCCTATGACCTAGTGGGGTGCCCAGGCCACTGAGTCTCCTCATCACCTCCCTAAGAGGTGGGGGACATTACATATCTCTAAAGGAGATGGCATCTTACATGTTACATGCAAAGTCACTACCACAGAGACTATGGGCCGAAGCACTTAACTGTGCAACATACATACAAAACAAATATCCCCATAGATCTGTCATGGATAAGACCCCCTATGAGGCTTGGAGAGGCCTCAAATCGGAAGTGACCCACTTTCGCATTTTTTGNCATAGAGCATTGAGTGCATTTTTTTTGGATACCCTGAAAGTGTGAAGGGATATCGGTTTATTGATCTTTCCTCGGACTGGCTCATCATTGAGTGTAGTGTCCAATTCGAGGAAAGTGTCTTGCATGTACATAAAAACCGCATGCAGACACCTTCACTCTTCAACCTATTCGAGATAATGAGAATGCACATGCCAACTCTTCTTCAAATGAGAGTTCTGATTCAGAGGAATCATATGATTTAGATTCAGATTCAGTACAATCATATGCAAAGTCAGAGCATCCGGATGCAGTTGTAGAGCCAGAGAAGAGGCCCAAGTTTGCACAGACTACACTTCAGGATGCAGGGAATCTCATTGGTGATCCAACCGATATTAGGAGGACTCAATCTGATTTCAAGGAGACTCTTGTTGCACTCACTTCCAATGAACCATTTCCTTCAAGGCATATTTTCTTGGTTTGGTCTTCAGATCCACAGTCTTATGGCGAGGCTGCTGGAAATCCCTTTTGGGAATCCGCCATGCAGGAGGCGTACAACTCCCTCTCGAGAACCAGACTTGGGATCTGGTTCCCCTTCCTTCTGGGAGGAAAATTTTCAGATGCAGATGGGTCTATAGGAACAAGAATGCAACAGATGGATAGATCAGCAGATACAAATCCAGGCTTGTCACCAAAGGCTTCCAACAGGTTCATGGTATTGACTATGATGAGACCTTCGCTCCAGTAGTAAAGATGGATTCCATACGATTGGAACTTTCCATTGTAGCAGACAAGGGATGGGAAGTCCATCAAATGGACGTGAAGAATGCATTTCTTCATGGTAATCTCTCTAAGGAGATATAAATGGAGTAGCCCCAGGGATTTATGTAGGACTCATATTTGGTCTGTCGACTAAAGAAGTTACTTTATGGCCTCAAGCAGGGTCCAAGAGAATGGTATTCCAAGATGGACTCCTACATGTTGTCACAGAACTTTGTACATTGTAAATCAGATGGGAATGTTTACATACTTAGGATAGTTGATTCACTTGTAATTTTAGTTCTGTATGTCGATGATTTGTTGATCACTGGTTGCTCGACTTCAGCGATTGTTGCAGTCAAGAAGATTCTTCATGACAGGTTTCTGATGACGGACATGGGTCTGCTACACTTATTCCTTGGAATTGAGATCAGTCAGGATGCATCATGCATAAAACTATATCAATCCAAGTATGCATGAGATATCCTTGAGAGATTTCACATGACAGACTGCAAGTATTCTCCGACTCCTTTCCTATCATGAGTCAAAATTGAGGATGGAGGGGAGACTCCACTGGTTGACAACACACTATAAAAACATCTAGTGGGGATCTTTGTGTATCTCAAACACTCCAGACCAGACCTCTCATATGCAGTTGGCACAGTTTCCAGGTTCATGCAGGAGCCGTATGATCTACATTGGAAAGCTACAAAGTGTATCCTTCGATACGTATAGGGCACCATCACCTTTGGGATTCATTATGCAGCAGACTCTACATTAGATATCATTGGGTTTTTTTATTCTGACTGGGCTGGAGATAACATTGATCGCAAGTCCACATCTGGTTACTCACTCAGTCTTGGTTTCAGGGCTATCTATTGGTCAAGCAAGAAGCAAACTGCCATTTATCTATCTTTAGATGAGGTAGAGTACAGAGGGGTAGTTAACATAACCATTCAGGCTATGTGGCTACAACATTTTCTCACTAAGTTGGGCATTCAGTTTCATCGGCCGATCATCATCTGGTGTGAAAACCAGAGCACTCTAAATTTCTACAGAGATCTGGTTCAGAGGCAACGGACGAATCACACCGATATCCACATGAACTACATCAGGGACTTACTACATGAGGGGATAATTGACTTACAGTTTTGTCCTTCAGCAGAACAGACGACAAACATCTTCACCAAGACCTTCACTGAGCATAAATTCCATTCTCTGCGAAGTCGTCTTGGAGTGAAGGACACAGTTGCCTAGCAACTATAGTTATTTTGTTTACATACATTGTACATTGAGNGGGTTCCCATGAGGTTTTCCCTCTTTCCTCACTTTATTTTCAATGTATCTTTTGTACTTGGGTACCTAACATGGCCTCGTTGTCGAGAACCAATCTTTATTTTCACCATAGTTATGTTTAGGGGGGGTGTTGGAGTTACTTCACACACACCTAGGATTTATGTTTCCTAAGTTTTTTATTTGTTTATTAGTCATAATTAGTCATTATCTATTCTCCTATATTTTAGGGGAGAATATTCCACCTGGAGAATATTCTCTTTTAGTTGACTCTTCAGTTTGACTAGTTGAGTTGAGTTTAGATGTTGCATTGGGATCATCACCATGCAACATTGAGATCATCACCATGCTAATTCAACCCTACCTTGGTATCATCACCAGAGTGTCAAATTAGCCTTGATTCCATGAGTTAACTCCTCACTACTCTCTGTTCAGTCAGTTAACTGAAGACTAGTTCACTAGTTAACTCAACTAGGTGGTAGTTCACTCTCGTAACTATCTGAGAGACTAGAATTGGTGGAAGTTCACTCCCGTAACTATTGGTGTGTGTCCATGTCACTCTATACCACCACTATGGCGACTTGTTTGACCTCAAGTCGAACTCATTAGGTTATACAGAGTATATCATGTGTAAATTATTCATTATTCACAACGGTTAATGAG
>SNQJ01S0028603.1:93045-107641 GCA_010110895.2 Picea sitchensis | reverse complement strand
CCCACTATATCTCCCCTCCATACCACTATATCTCATCTCTTTCTCTCCTACATCTACCACCTCTTTCTCTCTCTCATTTTTAGTCTCACTCTCACTATATCCCCCTACCTCTCTCTCCTCTAATATCCCCCCATTTCTCTCTTTATATCTCTCTACCCTTTCCCCTCTATCTCCACCCTTCCTCTCACAATCATTCCCACTCTCTCTCCACCCCTTCCTCCTTCCCTCTCTCTCTCTCCCTCCCTCAAACTATCTCTTTGTTCTCTCTCGCATACATTTACCCCTCCTCACGTTGTCAAGTGCAATTGGAATTTTTGTTTGTGTCTACTTGTGTATTCTCGAAAGTGGAAGATAAATTTATCCAAGTTCAATTCGAATTGTGGTTTGTATCTTCTTGTGTCTTCTTGGAATTGGAATACATATTTTTCCAAGTGCAATTGGCATTTTTGTTTGTATCTTCTTGTGTATACTTGGAATTGGAAGAAAAATTTGTCCAAGTGAAATTCGAATTATTTTTTGTATCTTCTTGTGTATTATTGGAATTAGAAGAAATTTTTTTCCAAGTGAAATTGGAATTGGAATTATTAGGTGTGTCTTCTTTTGTAATACAAAAAGAAAATTTTCTAGTTGGTTGTGCCTTATTACATAATACAAAGATAAATTTGTGGTGGTTGTTTGGAAGCCAATTTTTATCTTTAAACATGGGGAACCAACGGATTAGAGAAATAAATTCCTCAAGAAAAAATAAATGTATTGAAAAGTTTGAGGAAAAAAGAGAAAAAGAAAAGTTATGTATGTCAAAGCATAAGATTTCAGAAGAGGGAAATCCAATTTATAGTGGAATAGATGCCTCTATTGTTTCTCCTCCATCACCATAGAAAAGTGCAAGAGTTCATTAGAGAGAAATCCACCCAGTATCTCATAAAGACAACTTGTTGTGGATGACCAGATGATGGAGGATTTGCTTGGATCTAATTATACAATGGATGAAATTAGAGAAGAAACTGATGTACAACATTGTGGTGAAGAAGTTCCTATGGTGAAATATCTTGTTGGACAGTCAAATGTTCCAAAAACTAGTCAATCCCATGTCCACTCTCATCCCACATTTGATCCACAAGTGATTGAAGCTGAAAGAAATGCAACATTGTTAACTCAAGAGTAGGGAGGTCAAGAGTTCCATAATAGGGGTTCATCATCCCTAGCTAAATTGAGCACTTTGTGGTGAAGAACTCCTAAATGCATTCAGGGAAATGAAAGTGGTCTAGAATCACTTGAAGGTAAGTTACCTAACTATACTATTCATTATGACTCTTATAAAATAATTAAATAATATTTTGAACCAAAATTGAATGTTGGTAAACAAGGATGATTTTAAGGATGGAAATTTATTTTTAAATGTAGAAACCTTGGCGAATCATACTAATCCTTCATATGCCAACCATAAAATGTTTGGTGATATTTTTGTAAAAATATTCAAATTTCTGAGGATTGTATATAGTTGGTATAAAGTTTTGGCTATTTTTAATGTAGAATACTTTTAACCTTTAGAATTTGGGCGAATCATTTTTTGAACAACAAATCATTTTTTTGGAAAAAACATGGAAAATTAGCCCATTTGCGAAATTTAGCCCCTAAAATCATCCATGTTGCTAAATGTCAATTATTTTTAGCTTTGTTAAAATCTAGAAGTTTGATTCTTATTAGGAGAATTTTAGGAATTAAAACAGCAAAAAGTGTAGAAACAAGTCATTATATTGGCTCAAACCTTATATATGATTTTCAAAGAATTGGTAAGAAGTATCGTTCTAATGCAATGCAATGCGATGTGCCTTTTCCCAGTCAATTGTTAGCAAGACCACAAGAAAACATCGTTTTCTACAAAAAACATCTCACATCTTGAAATGCAATGTCAAAACCCTTAGAAAGTATTCTCATAGATGAGATAGCCTCAAAATAGATGCCCCAACAAAATTTTGGGGATTCACTCGAAGGCTACTGCATTTTGACATTAAGTTAATTGGAGAGGTTAAGGGACTAGTTCATGATTTCTGGCATGAGAACACAAGGCCTTCTTCCAATGAAAAATATGTACTAACATTGAGAAGGGGATCTAGGGACCATGAACCCCATATTAAACACTTTCTTGACATTACACAGATAAAATTGTATTAGATATTCAAAACAATACATAGTGCACTTAACTTACACCAATTATCTTTCCATAAATGAAATCCTTGGTATGTTCGAATAAATACAATTCATAACAAGTGTTATTGTATATATCACATTAAGTATGGTTATTATTATCACACACACACACACACACACACATATATTTCATGTTTTCCATAACACCCTTTTGCAGGAATGCCCAGTTATATCGTCGTTCTCATCTAGATACTTTATTCACAACATCTTGTGTACAAGGCCAGATGGTTTTACATTTGATCAAAAACATGCTTAGATGGGACATGCCCCAGGTGCGGTGGAATGACATTAATGAGAAAGTGCATCCATGTAATAGATGAGTATGAATTAGGGAGGAACGAGGTTGCCTTGCAAAGATTTAAATATGTTACATATGATATTGATGAAGGAAATGAAAGAAGAAAGATACAATTGGTTACTTCCCAAGTACGAGTTTGCAACTTCATGAAGGACTTCATCAAAAGTACATGACATTATGTTCAACATGTCCATGTGGATCGATGGTAGGATGAACATTTTAGAATATGCAAAGATACATTTCTTGTTGGTACTGTGTTATCAGTGGTTGATTTTGATAAGAAATACACACTTCAACCAAAAAATGAGATTCAAATCCAACATTATCACTCATAGCAGGTTAGCATAATGGTACATATCACATACATGCATGGACCGGATAGTAATTTACAAAATAGAGTTATATTGAAAGAGTATCACTTCTACATAAGTGATGATCGGTTCCATGGCTTAGCCTATCTACAACATTGTTTTTAGTTGTTTTAAAATCTCCTTAAGGAGAAGAACATACATATGGATCAACATTGGATTTGGTCATATGGTTGTGCAAGCCAATTAAAAAATTCTTTTGTATTTCAATGGTTGTGTATGTTGCAGAAAAAACTAAAGGTAGCACACATTTGGAACTATTTTGAGTCCGGGAACGGGAAAGGGGAGCATGATGGAGAAGGTGTATGCATAAAAATAACATTACACAGGGAAGAAATGAAGTTCACTTCTACTTCCCTCATTAGAGTTGCAAAATCCATTGTTGAATGGTGTTTTTTAGTAATGCGAGAGGGAACAGGAACCCGTGAAGACTAATCACACAAGAAAGGACATGTACATATATATTTTTTGGAGGTGGTCGATGTATATCAATCAAAGTGGTATGAATGAAAAGAAATCCAGGGAACTCATGGATTCTATTCAGTTAAATCATCATACAATGCAATAGTTGAAATACGGACGAGAAAAATCGCTTGATTTTCTCGTCCATGTAGTAGTAATGAATAGAATGATTGTGAATCAATAGACTGGGTTGATAGATGGGATCGTGTATCACTACCCATAAATAAATGTATAACTACAGAATTATCCCAATTGGAGGAGGACCAATCAATTATTTCAACAGATTATTATCATGTCTGAGATCTCTTACTGTCAGGTTTGTTGAATCCTTCTATTAAATTTTGAAGAAATAAAATTAATGTTTTATTCTTTGGTCATCAAGTGGAATCACATTTTGGCAGTCTGTGTTTTACAAGGAACGTATACGTAGTGGTTTAACCAAGTGATAATGAATGGGTCACTGATTATTGACTGGCATGATACTTAGAGGGAAATAAGACCCTCATGAAATCAATAACAAACTCCAAAGGCATTGAATTTATGATTGGGTAGATGGTTGTTAAAAGATAATATATGAAACGGGATGAAAGAACATGAAATAAAGGTGGTTATGTATTTCAATATTATAAACCAGGTTAAATCATATACCACTTTACAAACTTGGTTATCGTTACAAACCTCCAACTACAAACAATGCAAATAAATAAATCATCAAAGGTACGATACTTCTTTCTTTACTCTGAGCATGAGAAGTTAATGGAAATTGTCAGTATTAGAAGTGATCTGAATGGTCTACTTGAATGACCATATAGGTATGTAAAATGAATAATTTTGGCTTCATTTTGACTATTGTTAAAATATTTGTAAATGTTGTTAAAATATTTGTAATTTTGGCTTCATTTTGACTATTGTTAAAAACTTTAGCCATGAGAGCCAGAAGAATCTCTGATGAAGCACACCTAGATAAAGAAACTGATAACCTTACTAAGGATTTTAAGAACATTGGTTATAAACACAAAGAAATTAAGAATTCAATAAATAGAGCCTTAGAAAAACCTGCGATAGTCCCAACATCCCGAAAGACCATAACCCTAATAGAATGCCTACCTTCCTTACATCAAAGGAGTGACCGATAGGATTGTAAGAGTCTTCATAAAAAAAGATATTAATACCTCCTTCAAACCACTTGAAACCATCAAACATAATATGAGATCCATCAAAGACAAACTTGACCCTCACAAAGGCAAAGGTATCTACAAAATAGAGTGCTCATGTGGAAGATGCTACATCGGTGAAATCGGCCGCTCCTTCCAGATCAAGATAAAAGAACATGGAGATGACAGTAAGAATGAACGTATACGCACCTCGGCCATAGCTGAACACTCCCTTACAACTAAACACCATGTCCACCTAGAAGACACCAAAATCCTCGCCAAAGAAAATCACCTCTTTAAAAGACATATTAGAGAAGCTATTGAGATCCGAAAACACCCTAATAACCTAAACAAAGATAATGGGATAGAATAAAGAAAAAATTGGCTCCCCTTGATTCATAAGAATAATAATAACTAGCACTATTTTAGAAAAACAATCTAATACTAAAAACAACCCTACCTAATTAATAAGCATACCCTAATAAATTACACTTATTAAAATTAACCTTCTTAACAAAACTATCAAATGAAAATTCATAAGTAAAACATAAATTATAATCAACATAATTTAGGATCTAATACTAAATAATTAATCCTAATTAATAATCATACCCTAACAAATGAACGACACTTATTAAAATAAACATTCCTAATGATACTATCCAATGTACCCTCATTATAAAAACAAAGAAAAATCATTTTCATCATAATCTAGATAAGCTTAATAAATTAACCCTGGTAGACTTAAAACCTATAGCATATTAAATAAATAAAAAATGAATTAATAATAAGACTACCAAATCAACCCTCATTATTAAAGAAATAAAATAATCATAGTTTAGATAAGCTTAATAAAACTAACCCTAATAGATTCTTTAATGGACTTAATACCTAGAATCTATTAACACGGTTAGTTAAATTAATTAAAAAACATTGAATTAATAATAAACCCTAAAAAAGATTAAATCAAGAATAAATTAAATAAAATTAAATAAACCTAGCCAACACCCTAGTTTACTTTCACATTTAGTATTTAATACCATATCTTCTCTTCATTTTGAATCCAGTCTTCATGTCCTAAAGATGGATACTGATTTGGATCCAAAACGTTGACGATCTATTGACAAAACTGTGGCTAATACGATCAATTCTGAATATGCCCTTCCTTAAAATATACCCATGCCATGACTTTATTTGCCATTCCTTTCCTTTCCTTGCCTTGCATTCACTTTCCTTGCCTTACAATCCCTTCACTTTCCTTTCCTTTCCTTTCCTTTCCTTTCCTTTCCATCCCATCATTTTCCTTGCCTTTCCTTGTATTTCCTTCACTTTCCTTCCCTTGCCCTGCCTTTCCTTTCCTTGCCTTGATTTTCCTTCACCTACCATGACATGCCCTCCCTTTACTTCCCTTACCATGGCTTGAATTTCCTTGCCTTTCCATCCCATCACTTGAATTTCCTTCACTTGACATGCCACTCCTTCACTTTCATTCCCTTCACTTCCCTTTCCTTTCCTTCACTTGCCTTGCTTTCACTAGCCATGCCATTCCTTTCCATACATGTACTTTCCTTCACTTTCCATGTCTTGTATTTCCATACCATGCCTTGACATTTCATTCCATTCCATGCCTTTATTTTCCTTCACTTTCCATGTCTTTCCTTTTCCATTCCATTCCTTTCCATACCATGCCATGCCTTTACATGTGATGCCTTTCCATACCATTCCATGGCTTTTCGTTTCCATGCCCTTCCATGCCTTACCTTTCCATTCCATTCATTTCCATGTCATGCCTTTCTATGCAATCACTTACATTACCTTTCCTTCACTTTCCTTGCCTTGCCTTCACTTTCCTTGCCTTGCCTTTACATTCATGCCTTGCCTTGCCTTTCCATCCATACCTTTCCTTGCATTTCCTTTCCATTAATGTATTTCCATTCATTCCTTTCGATGTGTTCACTTGCCATTCCATGCCTTCCCATGCCTTTCCTTTCCATTCCATACCTTGCATTTTCTTTCCATGCCTTTCCATGCCTTCCCATGCCTTGTTCTACCTTGACATGTCATGACTTGCCATGCCATTTGTTGGAAGCAGACCAAAGAGAAAAAGCAAGGCAATTTTGGGAAAGAAAGAATGCATGAGGAAAGTGATAGATGGAAGGAAGAACAACATGCACGCATGCAGGGAAGACCTAAAGACGGTAGGGTTAGGGTTTTGGTAATGTATTGTAACGGCTGAAGAGCCAAAAAATGTATAAATATAGATACTTAGGTATCATAAAGGGTTTGTATTTTTAGAGAGATAAGTTGTTGTTTTGTAGAGGTTTTAGAGTTAGAGTATTATCGAGTTTAGTTGGTTATGTATGAGTTGATGATATATGTAATATTTTGTTGTATGAACTAATTTTGTAAGTTGTTGAGATAGAGAGGACAAAGGAGGGTAGATCTTGAGGATTAGATCATAGGCTGAGGATCCTGGTGCGATCTAGTTTGCGTCATATAGATCTTTCCCAACGGGGAAGAATTGTAACGCGCATGACGTTGTAGTGCCAGAACAACTATAATAAAGGAGTTGAGAGACAAATATTTATGGACATAGACCAGGAGGGGGTGAAACATGGTAACATCTGTGTTATGCGATGAATGAATGCATATCTTTATTGTCTTTCAGTAGTTATTGTTATTCTTAATGAAGGAGTTATTATATTTCCTTCTTATTTGAAAATGACAGTATATTGCATTTGAATGTTATAATAGAATTTCAATGTACCATTCTCATATCTCACACTCTATCCTAGAATACAGACACATGAGTATTATAGCCACCCATTAAAGTTATCTCAGGTGAGACTGTGCAACGCATTCTGTGTGTTGTGTTGCCTTCTGGTTTACCAGGAGGGTCGATAGTTTTAGAGGATTTGTTGGAAACCTGACGAGACACGAACCTTGGGTCAATAAACTCAGAGAGAGAAGAGTATTAACCTACAAATGGTTCTTTTTCTGTTGGTAGGAATAAGAGAGGATTGAGTAGATGAGATTATTTGAAGGTCTATTAGAGGCAAATCAAGAAAATATTAGGGAAAGGAGCAATGAGGTACTAGAAGGGGATGTTGAGATCGTGGAATCCCAAAAATACAGAGATCAAAATATGGTTCAGAATAAAAAAGTTGGAGTTTTCACAGAAAGATAACAAAAATCCTAGAATAACACCCCGCAAATATCTTGAGAAATATGTGTTTACTGATTTACATGAAGTCATTTTCTATGATTTTCCACACTTATTGCAGGAGTGGATACTAAGGTTGAAGGATAACCATGCAACAAATTGGGTTCGATAGTTAGATTGGACCCCAGTACAAATCGAGCAGTTACAACAGTTGAACAACAAATTCATCCGCGTAGTAGAATTTTGGCTTGACAATATTATAGAAGGCTTCATAAAAGAGTTTGCAGTAGACACAGTGAAGTCTTATAACGCAAGGGAGAAAGAGTTTCTATGCGGACCTTGAGGAAGGTACATTCGATCATTGTATACTTCTATTAAGATAATGTTATATAATAAAGGTTTAATGACAATGGAGTTAGAAAGATAAACTTCCCTATGTGCATTGGGGAAGGGGGGGAGCACTTAAAGAAAGAGGATAAATGGAAGGAGGAAAGGATAAGGGAAAGAAGGAGGAAACCTTGGACCCGATCATGATGGATGACGACCAGATCAAGTGGATATTGGCGACAAATGGAAAGACGCGTAGTAGAGTAACCTACCAATACAAGGTGAATACCAAGAAGAGAGTCATAGCCATAAGGGAAGGCTTGGCAAGTGACGAGGAAGAGGTAGAGGATCTTCGAGTTGTGGAGAAGATTGAGGAAATCCTGCGAGAAATATATGAGAGGAAGACGAGAGTTCCAAGAACGGGAAGAGAAGGAAACAATCCTATCCATATTAATGCCAGTGTGGAACCCATAAACCCATATGTGAATAATACACCAAAGATAACACCACTGTTTAGAAAACCGAAGTTCAGAAGCAATCAGACAACAGGAAGTAAATCTACACAAGGAGAAACAAATGGAGGAGCTAGTTTAGGCAACACTAGTCAAGTATCTACACCGCATGGAGGTAGTAGTTTAACGTTCAGAATGGAAGGACATGATCCCACCATTGGGTTATAATAATTTTGAGGAGAAGTAGTAGAAGACCCTGAGAAACACTTGTTCATTTGTGAAAACATATGGGAAGGAAAACACATCACTGATGAAGATACCAAACTTGCCCATTTAGCTATTATGCTAAGAGACTGTGCACTAGACTGATACATGAGTCTAGATGCAAACAATGCAGCTAGGATGAAAAGGACACTGGTAGACATTAAGAAGTTACCGATAAACGAGTTCCAAAATCCAAGCTTAGAGGATCAATACTAGGGATGATTTTAGGGGCTAAATTTCGCTCATGGGCTAATTTTCCAAGGTTTTTCCCAAAAACATATTCGCTATTCTAAAAATGATTCGCCCAAATTATATAGGATAAATTATTTTACCTTGAAAATCGCCCAAATTTTATACAAACTATATAAAATCCTTAGAAATTTGAATATTTTTTAAACAATATCGCCAAACATTTATAGTTGGCATATGAAGGATTAGTAACATTAGTCAAGGTTTGTACATTTTAAAATAAATTTCCATCCTTAAAATCATCAATGATCAATACATGAATGAGATGATAGAAAATCAACAAAAACCAGGAGAATCTGTATGGGAGATCATCCAGAGATTCAAGCGACTGAAGGGAAAGTTGAAATATCTCATGACCGATATGTAGCATAGGCACTTATTTGTCAATTTACTGTTACCACACTTAAAGTATCCACTGCGACAACAGAAGTTTCAAACGCGAGAAGAGGCTCTGCAGGCAGCCCTGCAACTAGAAGAAAATCAATATTAGCAGATGGACCTAGCTATAGAAGAACTGAAAGAGGATCTGAAGAACTTAACGTTTCAGCTAAACCAGAATAAGAGTAAGGACAAACGAGAAGTCATGTGGTCCACTACATGTAGGACAAAAGGACACGACAAGAACGAATGTTTGACATTCATGCAGTATATGGCAGCAAGAATGCAAAATCTATTACCAACAAGAGGATTATGGTGCAAAATCTACAAGAAAATAGGTCACGATCCTTATCGTTGCACGATGATGAAGAAATACCAGATATTCCCAAAGAGTTCATATTGCACCTTTTGCAAGGCAGTGGGCTAGGATGAAAAATATTGTACAACCATGGAGATGATGAGAGAAAGGACATCAGATGCATATAGAGTATAGGCAAAAATGATGATTGGGCAAGCCGCACCACAGTTTAATCAAGTTCCAAATCCATACAACACTATGAAGCAAGACTATAATACTTCGCAACAATCATATAATAACACACAACCAAAATACAACACAACACAACCTCAGTATAATATTGTGTAGTACAATCATGTGCCTCAGTATAACATGTCGACAGGAGAGGACTAGTGGTATGTCACAATTGTCAAAAACCAGGACATTATTCAAGGGAATGTCCACTTCCACCAGTGACTTGTTTGTATTATCGCTCACCAAGCCATGATAATGAGGAATGTATGACACTATTAGTAAATATCCAGGAAAATAGGAACCATACCAACTAGAATGTTCAGTGGATTTCATCCAAAGCAAGGGATGAAGGACAAACCACCAATATAGTTACTTGTGGAGGAGCTAAAAAATGGAATGAGACAGACCAACAAGAGCCAACACAAAATCAATGGGTGAAGAAGAACATCAAACCAAGGAAACAATTCGACGCACAGAAGGAGAAGGTAATATTTAAGTAAGTCAGCCAATAATTTCAGAAGGAAGACATGGCACCGACTTCAACTATGCAGCAAAGAAAGGAAGCACCAGAGTATGAGATGCCTCCATTATTGGATCATACCAAAAAAATGAAACCCATGGGAAAAGTAAGCAAAATTAAAGGCTTCTTGCAATCATGCGTAAAAGTACTGAGTGATCCATCATCTGTAAAATATTTCAAAACATATTAGAAAAATTCAGTATAGAGATGGAAGGCAAATTAGAACAAAAAACAATCAATCACCTACATACAATAAGAAGAACCAGTAGAGAGTTCACACTGAATGAAAACATCAAAGATTTCAACATGGGATATATCATACTAGATCTAGGATATGAAGTCAATGTATTACGAAAGAAGACATGGAAATGCATGGGAGAACCCACATTAGGATATTCTCCTGTTCAACTAAAATTGGTAAACCAACACAGAGCCCTACCAATTGGTAGACTGAAAGGAGTGACAGTCGACCTAGATGGAGTGTGCACTAAAGAATATTTTGAAGTCATTGAAATAGTGGATGACACAACACCATATCTGTGAAACCCTGTTTCCCCCAGTTTGTAAATATAACTATAAATGGCCAAAAGACTATGGAAAACTTTATATGTGTGAATATTGATTCGATGGACCTTTGTTTGAAAGGTAAACGAATTTGAACTTAATTATTTACTAAGAAAATGGAAAACTATTTCATGACTAATAGAAGGGGGGGTGTACTTAAAAATACCACAAATCCTATACGAAGAGAGGATGGGACCATGAATGGTTGTGTTAACCTTCACCAAACCAGTGCTTTCTGGATTTAATTGTCGAGGACCAGAACCATCCTCTGACCCATAAATAAATTAAAGTCAGGATGGTGGGTGGGAAGACCTCCTCAAGAGTTAATGAGGTATGGGGTGTGTAAGAAGTCATCCGTAAGGCTTCCAGACTTGACCGTTGACTGAAAATTTGGGCCACACATCACCCTGCTGAAAGAGGTGAGAAGGGAAGGTGTGGTGGGGAGAGGGAAGAACATGTCTGTGAAGAGTGCAGAGACGGGAAGTGAATCTAGGGGATTCAAGGAATAATGGAAATACTAAGCATTCTAGACATAGGAAATGGCAGATACGGTTATGATACAAGCTGATAAATGAGGCTAGTCCTCCTTGCTTGGTATCTTGTAAACAATTGCTAGGATCCTGCGGGAAGAGGACAATAACCTCTATCCCTATTGTGGCTGAGAGATAAGAAAATGATGTGTTACAGAGAATCGTGGTCTAGCTCAGGGGTGGCTAGTGGTAAATCCATTTGGAGTGACTGAGCCTATGGTTGGGTGGAAAGGGGCACCCGTTCCAGTAGTCACTTCACATTGTCTGATTCTGATATGTCCTTTCTCGACCTTAATTGTTGAGTTAGAATGATGAATGGTTTCTTGGTTTTTACACATCTATACATATATATATGCATGTATGAACATCTTCGTGTGAAATGGTTATGTTATGTGTATGCTTCCATGTCCTTGGGAACTCATACTTCCCACTAATAAATTGTATGCCCAACTTCACTCCAGAGGGCTTCCTGGGCATAAGTCATAAAATGGTTGAGATAGGAAATATCATGTAGACCTGAAACCACCCGTATGAATGGAATAATTTCCCCTGGACCCCTTTCCGTGTGAATTTCCAGACCCATGTCCCTAACCCTTTTGGAGTGAGAACTCAGGAAAATAGTGATAGGAAGATACCGAAAGGGAAAGGTTTTCCTTGTCCGAAGGACAGACAGACGAGATATGTCCAGAAGGAGCCAAGGGTTGTCATGGCCGTTGACTATGGGAAAGAGAGTGGGAGTTAACCCCTCTTTCCCCTTGGATCCACGAGTTTTGAGTTCACGTATCGGGAATATTATGGGTTGGTGTGACCAAAACCTCTGAAACCCGAAGTCGCGAAGTAACGTGGACCGTTGATTTATGTATCCTTCGGGACCCACCTCAACCATTATATCTGTGATTTCAGAGTTCACACACAGGGAGAGAACAAATCCTATTCATCGGATATATGCACAAAGGACCATAGCCGTGATATCTATAGGAAAGTGCCCAAGGTCTAACCCTTTGAAAGTGAACAGGGGGGTGGACTTTTGTGAAGTCCTGAAGTCTCAAAGTTAATTGGAACTATCCATCATCAGAGGATAGGTGGCAGCAGATATGGTAGTTCGACGATTCATAACTAAAAATATTTGTAAGGAGCAGAGGTGAATACCCGATGTAATGTCGCCCACCTCTTAGACAGGTGATGAGGAGACATAGTGGCCTGGGCACCCCCACTAGGTCATAGTCTCACACTGAGGGGGGAAAAGTCAAGAAGTTAAAAGTTATATTTTTAAGTTGACTTAAGAAAGAAAAAGGACAAAGGAGTAAAAGATAACTCAACAGAAGAATAGAAGATTAACCCTGGGAGTTAACCTAACTCAAGAGAGAATTAGAAGGAAAAGTATAAGTAAGAGGCTGGGGTGCACCTATTATTCATTCTGGTTTTGGATTAGCATTTGCTATTTCTCTTGAGAATTCAGTTTGGGGTTTTTTTTGTACAAACCCTTGTGAGCAACTCAGTGGTGAAATATCCACTCACCTTGTTCCACAGCTTGGTCTCAGGGATGAAAGACTCCTCCACACCATTTTAGTCTCAGGGCCAGCTTATCGAGGGAGGTTCGATCCAACTTATCCTGAGGGCCTGGGGCCATTCTGACAGTTGGGTTTTGTTTGCATAGGCAGGACCATCAGTTTAAGGGATTTTCTGGAGGGTTATCATCATTCTACATTTGTCTACAGATTGGGATGTTGTGGAGCCATAGGGGACGTCCTGTGATTCAGTAAAACTCACATCTAGGGAGATTTGCTTGAGATCTGAGCCTAAAACTTTTCCCACGGGATTCTCATAGCCTGATAAATATTCTTGGAGAGTTTCAGGGCATTTGGAGGCCTCCTTCATCAGGGATGAACCAACTAGTGTTTCAGTCATCCAGTGGGGCACACCATTCAGTGGAGAATTCAGATCTACGGGGTTTGAGAGTTTATTTGGGAATTTGGACATCTGGGTTTTCCTTACAGTTGCCCGATCTATCATTTGGCATATTTCTCGGGATGATTGGACACTTTTGGTAGCAGGGAAGAATTATTGAGGGTTTCAACCTTCTATTGGAGCGTGGCATTCTTCAGCGGGAGAGTTTGGCACTCAGATATGCTTGATTTAGTCTTCATTGTATATCCATCCTTTGGAGGCTTATTTTGTATTGTTGGGAGCATTTTGTAGCAGCTCATATCTATTGCTTGTACGACCATCTGAGGTTTATGCCAGATCGGCCATCTATTGTATTGATCTTACATTGCTCATAATAAAAAGCTCGGATCTTTGCTTGTGCTTCTACATCTTGAATATATTGTGATCTTCATGTGTTGATGAATCTTCTATGCACTTAATAAATCAATAAATTAGTAGTAGTTAGTGATTCCAAAAAATAATTTGGCTTGCGATCATTACAGTGGTATCAGAGCCTCGATCCTCCAAACTTGTGGAGAGATTAGTGCATGCATAAGTACAGGGGAATTGTTATGGGTCCAAGGAAGAAAAACAACAGTGAAACAGAGGCAAAAATGGAAGGGTTAAGAGACGACCCTGAGCCTCAGGGCTTGGGTCTCTTAGTATCCGAATTTGGTAAGTTCCAGAAAAACATGAACTGCACAGAAAGAACATTGGTCCAGCAGTTGGATGAGTATCGGGAAACCAACAGAAGGGGAAAGGCCGAAATATCTGAAACCTTGAAGAAAGTTGATGAGAATCTACAGAAAATGAACGAGAACAAAACTAGGATAACTGACCTTATGATGCAAGTAACCCATTGAGGCAAAGATCCTGATACATATGGGAATAAGGAGGTTGGAGGGTCCGATGGAACCTAAGAGGAAGTCAGATATAACTCGGAGAAAGCACCGGGATCTGAAGGAAGTATTGGAGGTGGCACGTTCCATGGGCAGATGGGTAGCAGGACCAATCATAGGCCATCCGTTCCAGTGTTCATGGATGAACTGCTAGGCCAACACTCAGGTAGCAGAGCTAACCCCAGACCATACATTCCCACATTCACAGATGAGAAAGGGCAGCATGAACAGGTTGAATATTTTGTGGAACAATTAGCCAGGAGTACCAGGGAATACTATAGCTTGGATATGAAAGTTCA
>SNQJ01S0028603.1:78288-93035 GCA_010110895.2 Picea sitchensis | reverse complement strand
AGATAAGCTTAATAAAACTAACCCTAATAGATTCTTTAATGGACTTAATACCTAGAATCTATTAACACGGTTAGTTAAATTAATTAAAAAACATTGAATTAATAATAAACCCTAAAAAAGATTAAATCAAGAATAAATTAAATTAAATTAAATAAACCTAGCCAACACCCTAGTTTCCTTTCACATTTAGTATTTAATACCATCTCTTCTTTTCATTTTGAATCCATTCTTCATGTCCTTAAGATGGATCCTGATTTGGATCCAAAATGTCGACGATCTATTGACAAAACTGTGGCTAATCCGATCACTTATGAATATGCCCTTCCTTAAAATATACCCATGCCATGAATTTCTTTGCCATGAATTTCCTTTCCTTGCCTTGCCTTCACTTTCCTTGCCTTGCAATCCCTTCACTTTCCTTTCCTTTCCTTTCCATCCCATCACTTTCCTTTTCTTTCCTTTCCATCCCATCACTTTCCTTGCCTTTCCTTGTATTTCCTTCACTTTCCTTCCCTTGCCATGCCTTTCCTTGCCTTGCCTTGATTTTCCTTCACCTACCATGACATGCCCTCCCTTTACTTACCTTCCATGCCTTGAATTTCCTTGGCTTTCCATCCCATCACTTGAATTTCCTTCACTTGACATACCACTCCTTCACTTTCATTCCCTTCATTTCCCTTTCCTTTCCTTCACTTGACTTGCTTTCACTAGACATGCCATTCCTTGCAATACATGTACTTTCCTTCACTTCCCATGTCTTGTATTTCCATACCATGTCTTGACATTTCATTCCATTCCATGCCTTTATTTTCCTTCACTTTCCATGTCTTTCCTTTTCCATGCCATTCCTTTCCATACCATGCCATGCCTTTCCATACCATGCCATGCCTTTACATGTGATGCCTTTCCATACCATTCCATGGCTTTTCATTTCCATGCCTTTCCATGCCTTACCTTTCCATTCCATTCATTTCCATGCCATGCCTTTCCATGCAATCACTTGCCTTACCTTTCCTTCACTTTCCTTGCCTTGCCTTGCCTTCACTTTCCTTGCCTTGCCTTTACATTCATGCCTTGCCTTGCCTTTCCATCCATACCTTTCCTTGCATTTCCTTTCCGTTCATTCCTTTCCATTAATGTCTTTCCATTCATGCCTTTCGATGCGTTCACTTGCCATTCCATGCGTTCCCATGCCTTTACTTTCCATTCCATACCTTGCATTTTCTTTCCATGCCTTTCCATGCCTTCCCATGCCTTGTCCTTCCTTGACATGTCATGACTTGCCATGCCATTTGTTGGAAGCAGACCAAAGCGGAAAATCAAGGCGATTTTGCGAAAGAAAGAATGCATGAGGAAAGAGATAGATGGAAGGAAGAACAACATGCGTGCATGCAAGGAAGACCAAACAACGGTAGGGTTAGGGTTTTGGTAATGTATTGTAACAGCTGAAGAGCCAAAAAAATGTATAAATATAGATACTTAGGTATCATAAAGGGTTTGTATTTTTAGAGAGATAAGTTGTTGTTTTGTAGAGGTTTTGGAGTTAGAGTATTATCGAGTTCAGTTGGTTATGTATGAGTTGATGTGATATGTAATATTTTGTTGTATGAACTAATTTTGTAAGTTGTTAAGATAGAGAGGACAAAGGAGGGTAGATCTTGAGGATCAGATCATAGGCTGAGGATCCTGGTGCGATCTAGTTTGTCTCATATAGATATTTCCCAACGGGGAAGAATTGTAATGTGCATGACGTTGTAGTGCCAGAACGACTATAATAAAAGAGTTGAGAGACAAATATTTATGGACATAGACCAGGAGGGGGTGAAACATGGTAACATTTGTGTTATGCGATGAATGAATGCATATTTTTAATGTCTTTTAGTAGTTACTGTTATGCTTAATGAAGGAGTTATTATATTTCCGTCTTATTTGAAAATGACAGTATATTGCATTTGAAAGTTATAATAGCGGTTCAATGTACCATTCTCATATCTCGCACTCTATCCTAGGATGTAGAAACATGAGTATTACAACCACCCATTAAAGTTATCTCGGGTGAGACTGTGCCTTCTGGTTTACCAGGAGGGTCGATAGTTTTAGAGGATTTGTTGGAAACCCAACCAGACACGAACCCTGGGTCAATAAACTCAGAGAGAGAAGAGTATTAACCTACAAATTGTTGTTTTTTTGTTGGTAGGAATAATAGAGGATTGAGTAGATGAGATATGTTGAAGTTCTGTCAGAGGAAAATCAAGAAAATATTAGGGCAAAGAGCAATGAGGTACTAGAAGGGGATGTTGAGATCGTGGAATCCCACAAATACAGAGATCAAAATATGGTTCTAAACAAAAGAGTTGGAGTTTTCACAGAAAGATAACAAAAATTCTAGAATAACACCTCGTAAATATCTTGAGAAATATGTGTTTACTGATTTACACGAAGTCATTTTCTGTGATTTTCCACACTTATTGCAGGAGTGGATACTAAGGTTGAAGGATAACCATGCAACAAACTGGGTTCGACAGTAAGATTGGACCCCAGTACAAATTGAGCAGTTACAATAGTTGAACAACAAATTCATCCGCGCAGTAGAATTTTGGCTTGACAATATTATGGAAGGCTTCATAACAGAGTTTGCAGTAGACACAATGAAGTCTTATAGCACAGGGGAGAAAGAGTTTCTACATGGACCTCGAGGAAGGTACATTCGATCATTGTATACTTCTATTAAGATAATCTTATATAATAAAGGTGTAATGACAATGGAGTCAGAAAGCTAAACTTCCCTATGTGCATGGGGGAAGGGGGGGAGCACTGAAATAAAGAGGAGAAATGGAAGGAGGAAAGGATAAGGGAAAGAAGGAGGAAACCTTGGACCCGATCATGATGGATGACGACCAGATCAAGTGGATATTGGCGGCAACTGGAAAGACGCGTAGTAGAGTACCCTACCAATACAAGGTGAATACCAGGAAGAGAGTCGTAGCCATGAGAGAAGGCTTGGAAAGTGACGAGGAAGAGGTAGAGGATCTTCGAGTTGTGGAGAAGATTGAGGAAATCCTGCGATAAATATATGAGAGGAAGACGAGAGGTCCAAGAATGGGAAGAGAAGGAAACAATCCTATCCATATTAATGCCAATGTGGAACCCATAAACCCATGTGTGAATAATACAACAAAGAGAACACCACCGTTTAGACAACCGAAGTTCAGAAGTAGTCAGACAACAGGAAGTACATCTACACAAGGAGAAACAACTGGAGGAGCTAGTTCAGGAAACACTAGTCAAGTATCTACACCGCGAGGAGGTAGTAGTTTAACGTTTAGAATGGAAGGACACGATCCCACCATTAGGTTATAATAATTTTGAGGAGAAGCAGTAGAAGACCCTGAGAAACACTTGTTCATTTGTGAAAACATATGGGAAGAAAAACAAATCACTAATGAAGATACCAAACTTGCCCATTTAGCTATTACGCTAATAGACTGTGCACTAGACTGGTACATGAGTCTAGATTCAAACAATGCACCTGGGATGAAAAGGACACTGGTAGACATTAAGAAGTTACTGATAAATGAGTTCCAAAAGCCAAGCTCAGAGGATCAATACATGAATGAGATGATAGAAATTCAACAGAAACCAGGAGAATCTGTATGGGAGATCGACCAGAGATTCAAGAGAATGAAGGGAAAGTTGAAATATCTCATGACCGATATGTAGAATAGGCACTTATTTGTCAATTCGTTGTTACCACACTTAAAGTATCCACTACGACAACAGAAGTTTCAGACGCAGGAAGAGGCTCTGCAAGAATCCCTGCAACTAGAAGAAAATCAATATTAGCAGACAGACCTAGCTATCGAAGAACTGAAAGAGGATCTGAAGAACTTAACGTTTCATCTAAACCAGAATAAGAGTAAGGAGAAACGAGAAGTCATGTGGTCCACTACATGTAGGACAAAAGGACACGACAAGAACAAATGTTTGACATTCAGGCAGTATATGGCAGCAGGAATGCCAAATATGTTACCAACAAGAGGATTATGGTGCAAAATCTACAAGAAAACGGGTCACGGTCCTTATTGTTGCACGTTGATGCAGAAATACCAGATATTCCTAAAGAGTTCATATTGCACCTTTTGCAAGTCAATGGGCCAGGATGACAAAGATTGTAGAACCATGGAGATGATGAGAGAAAGGACATCAAATGCATATAGAGTGCAGGGAAAAATGATGATTGGGCAAGCCGCACAATAGTTTAATCAAGTTCCAAATCCATACAACACTATGAAGCAACAATATAATACTGCGCAACAACCATATAATAACACACAACCAAAATACAACACAACACAACCTCAGTATAATATTGTGCAGTACAATCAGGTGCCTCAGTATAACGTGCCGAGAGGCGAGGACCAGTGGTATGTCACAATTGTCAAAACCCAGGACATTATTCAAGGGAATGTCCACTTCCACCAGTGACTTGTTTGTATTATCGCGCATCAGACCATGATAATGAGGAATGTCTGACACTATTAGTAAATATCCAAGAAAAGAGGAACCATAACAACCAGAATTTTCAGTGGATTTCAGCCAAAGCAAGGGATGAAGGACAAACCACCAATATAGTTACTCGTGGAGGAGCTAAAAAATGGAATGACGTAGACTGATAAGAGCCAACACAAAATCAATGGGTGAAGAAGAACATCGAACCAAGGAAACAATTCGATGCACAGAAGGAGAAGGTAATATTTAAGTAAGCCAGGCAATAATTTCAGAAGGAAGACATGGCACCGAATTCAACTATGCAACAAAGAAAGGAAGCACCAGAGTATGAGATGCCTCCGTTATTGGATCATACCAATGAAATGCAACCCATGGGAAAAGTAATAAGAATTAAAGGCTTCTTGCAATCATGTGTAAAAGTACTGAGTGAGCCATCATCTGTAAAATATTTCAAAACATATTAGAAAAATTTAGTATAGAGATGGAAGGCAAATTAGAACAAAAAATAGTCAATCACCTACATACAATAAGAAGAACCAGTAGAGAGTTCACACTAAATGAAAACACCAAAGATTTCAACATGGGATATATCATACTAGATCTAGGATATGAAGTCAATGTATTATGAAAGAAGACATGGAAATGCATGGGAGAGCCCACATTAGGATATTCACTTGTTAAACTAAAATTAGTAAACCAACACAGAGTCCTACCAATCGGTAGACTGAAAGGAGTGATAGTCGACCTAGATGGAGTGTGCACTAAAGAATATTTTTAAGTCATTGAAATAGTGGATGGCACAACACCATATCTGTGAAACCCTGTTTCCCCCAGTTTGTAAATATAACTATAAATGGCCAAAAGACTATGGCAAACTTTATATGTGTGAATATTGATTCGATGGACCTTTGTTTGAAAGGTAAACGAATTTGAACCTAGTTATTGACTAAGAAAATGGACAAGTGTTGCATGAATAATGGAAGGGAGGGTGTACTTAGAAATACCACAAATCCTATATGAACAGAGGGTGGGACCAGGAATGGTTGCGTTAACCTTCACCAAACCCGTGCTTTCTGGATTTAATTGTTGAGGACCAAAACCATCCTCTGACCTAGAAATAAATTACAGTCAAGATGGTGGGTGGGAAGACCTCCTCAAGAGTTAATGAGGTATGGGGTGTGTAATCAATCATCCGTAAGGCTTCCAGACTTTGCCATTGACTGAAAATTTGGGCCACACACGACCCTGCTGAAAGAGGTGAGAAGGGAAGGTGTGGTGGGGAGAGGGAAGAACATGTCTATGAAGAGTGCAGAGATGGGAAGTGAATCTAGGGGATTCAAGGAAGAATGAAAAAACTAAGCATTCTAGACATAGGAAATGGCAGATACGGTTATGATACAAGCTGATAAATGAGGCTAGTCCTCCTTGCTTGGTATCATATAAACAATTGTCAGGATCCTGCGGGAAGAGGACAATAATCTTTGTCCCTATTGTGGCTGAGAGATAAGAAAATGATGTGTTGCAGATCATCATGGTCTAGATTAGGGGTGGCTAGTGGTAAATCCGTTTGGAGTGGCTGAGTCTATGGTTGGGTAGAAAAGGGCATGCCTTCCAGTAGTCACTTCACATTGTCTGATTCTGATATGTCCTTTCTCGGCCTTAATTGTTGAGTTAGAATGATGAATGGTTTCTTGGTTTTTACACATCTATACATATATATATGCATGTATGAACATCTCTGTGTGAAATGGTTATATTAAGCATATGCTTCCATCTCCTTGGGAACTCATACTTCCCACTAATAAATTTTATGCCCAACTTCACTCCGGAGGGCTTCCCGGGCATAAGTCGTAAAATGGTCGAGATAGGAAATATCGTGTAGACCTGAAACCACCCGTATGAATGGAATAATTTCCCCTGAACCCCTTTCCATGTGAATTTCTAGACCCATGTCCCTAACCCATTTGGAGTGAGAACTCAAGAAAATAGTGATAGGAAAATACCGAAAGGGAAAGGTTTTCCTTGTCTGAAGGACAGACAGACAAGATCCATCTGGAAGGAGCCAAGGGATGTCATGGCCATTGACTATGGGAAAGAGAGAGGGAGTTAACCCCTCTTGCCCCTTGAATCCACGAGTTTTGAGTTCGCGTATCGGGAATATTATGGGTTGGTGTGACCAAAACCTCCAAAACCCGAAGTCGCGAAGTAACGTGGACCGTTGATTTATGTATCCTTCGGGATCCACCTCGACCATTGTATCTGCGAGTTCAAAGTTCAGACATAGGGAGAGAAAAAGTCCTGTTCATCGGATATATGCACGGAGGACCATAGCCGTGAGATCCAGAGGAAAGTGCCCAAGGTCTAACCCTTTGAAAGTGCATAGGGGGGTGGACTTTTGTGAAGTCTCGAAGTCTCGAAGTTAATCAGAACTGTCCATCATCAGAGGACAAGTGGTAGTAGATACGACAGTTCGAGGATTCAGAACTCAGAATATTTGTAAGGAGCAAAGGTGAATACCCGAGGAGCTGGGAGCCGCAACAATCCTTGTCGTTCGTTGGGAAGGGACACGTGGTGAGAAATCATAATTTTGCTGACTCGCAACTCGGGAAGACAAAGAAAGGAGTCGTGAGAACTCACAAAGTCGGAATTCACGATTTAATCGCAGTCGTCAATCAAAAGGAGGGCGTTGACAATTGATTTTCCAAGGAGATATCAGGGATCGAGAGGAGGAAGGTGAGCGACCCTCCAACTTCGCGAAGCATGAAGTCCTAATTCGTGAAGAGTTGATCTAAGCCGTTGGGTCGCGGGAGATTGTGGATCGTTGATCTGACATCGAGAGTTCACATTTTTGGATTCCAAGGAAAGGAGATGGAATAATTTACACCTTCTTGATACATGAAGTCCCGAAGCACTTGAGGGTTCGGACTCGAGTTATAAAGAAGGGTCACATGGATGGAGGTTAAGGAATGGATCTAGCATTGGGATAGGATCTTAGTTCGGGAGTTTGGGAGTCGGGTGAGTCAAGGATGGCTCATATGTGAATAAACGACGACAGAAGTCACGAAGTGCCTTTTAGTTAGGCTTGTGGTCATGGGTATTGGTCACGTGGAGGAGGACAACCTGGTGCTTATTCGCATGGGAGAAAAAAAATGAAAATCTAGAGGCTTTACACTATAGAAGCTCCTTCAGAAGGGTGGGTGTGTTACAATATCCAACGTTGCTTGGTCTGGATTGGGAGTTTGAAAACCAGGCCATAATTGAATTGAAGACCATAAAAATGGAATTTGAGTCAAGAGAATATAGGGTCATCGCACCATTAGATCCATCGGAAGGGGAAAGGTTTGTAGAACCTACTTGCCTAGACTTAGAGGAAATCATCCAGTTGTACAGAACAACTGCGTGCGATGAGGATTACGTAAACCCAACTGAAGATGGGATACTCAATTGGCGGAGAATTACTTCATGTGCAACAGACTCATATACTGGTTTAGAGATCTGGCAAAAAAGGCTACATGAAGTGTCCACAAGAAGATGTGAAATAATAGCCCACGCAATAATATGGGTAGGCATGAAAATAAGGGAACCACTCAGTTTCCATGAAATAAAAAAATTGGAAACATTCTTGGAACAGTAGGAAGACGAATTCTTAGAGAATCAGATATTGTTAGCACTTGATATAGCACTCAAGGCCACACCTACAATATGGTGGGGCACACACAAAGAGATGATCATAGTTTGGTACCAATGTAAGAAGTTACTATGCATAAGGTTTGGTGCAGAGAAGAAAGACAACAAGAAACATCATAAGTATGATGGACAAGGGGCACCAGTGGAACACTTGGAGGAGTGCAGAACACTACACCCTAGAGGGAATACCAACGAATTGGTACACAGACCAGGAATTGTGCAAAGGAAGTGGGACCTGGATGACATTGCAACAGAATTTTACAATCACTTTCTCATTCGAGCAGGAGAACCCTAGCATAGAATCCCCTCTTAAACATATAAGAGGACATATATTCATCAAAGAACCAAAAGTAGAAGTTATCACAGAAGAGAAACATTGGAATAGACAGACAGTCAAGGAACTGTTTTTATGTTACCATGTGCAGGAGGAAGCACCAGATGAAGTCGATCCGCATGATATTTAGATTGAAGAAGAAGAAGGAGAAAGATAAGTGGAAGGTCCACTCATAGAATCATAAGTCATTTCCATGTCAATCAAAGTAAAGAAAGTCAATATTGGGACAATTGAGCATCCCAAAATGGCCAGCATTGGAGACCACTGGGATGAGCAAATAGTGGAAAGTATAACCGAGTTATTGTGCGAGTACAACAAACAGTTTCCTACAACATTTACAGAGATGAAGGGTACAGTTAGAGAGATAGGAGAAATGAAGATACCACTTAGACCTGAAGCGAGACCGATGAGACATCGACCATACAGATTGAACCCAATATATAAGTAGAAAGTCAAATATGAGATCGACAAGATGCTCGAAGCCGACATCATAGAATCGGTCGAAGAATCAGAATGAATAAGCCCGATGGTAGTGCATGACAAGAAACAAGGAGGGATTAGGATATGCGTCGACTTGAGGAAGTTGAACGATGCTTGCCTACATGACCCATTCGATACACCTTTCACGCATGAAGTGTTAGAAAACGTAGGAGGAAATTAAGCTTACTCATTCACATATGGATTCTCAGGCTACCATTAGAACAAGATAGCACAGGAAGACAGATACAAGACCACATTTGTGACAAAATGGGGATCCTACTAGTACAAAGTCATGCCATTTGCACTGAAGAATGCCCCAGCCATATTTTCCAGAGTAGTCATCATCGTGTTTAAGGAATTCATCCACCTGTTTCTATAGGTATACCTGGATGATTGAAGAGTCTACAGTTTGTTGAAAGACCATGTAGAATTCTTACGGCTGATGCGATTTGGCAAGTTGGGAGATGTTGAAAGACCTAACAATTTTGCAGGTGGCAAGTCAGGCGATGCGATGTGGAATACATCAAGGAGATAGGTCACGAGATTGAGATGCCTTGTGTGGGCCTCAGAAAGAAATATCAAGATAATTCGAACAACTGAAGATGTTGAATCGACAATTCAATTTGGAGCTGCTAGAATTATTGTTTCAAATCATGGTGGTCATCAATTTGATTTTGTGCAATCAGTAATTGAAATATTAGAAGTTTAGAAAGATTTATTATAATACAAATAATTAACAATATTAAGATGGTTTTGAATGTTTAATTAGAATATAGTGGGTCTAATATATAGTTTGAGTGGGCCTAATGGTTAAGAACATGTCTTTCCTCTTAAGAGGTCACAAGTTCAAATTCACAAATATTTGGATTTTTTGTCCCCTCAAGTTTGGAAGACTTTTCAACACTGAGTGGCTTAACAACACACTCAATCACCTATCGTCCTACACCATGAAGACTTAATATCTTACTTGTTATAATATATCCCACATATATATATATAATGTTTTTATTATTATTTTAATGCATTATGTGCTTAAGAAACGAGCTAGTATACTACCTATCTCTTGACTACACTCAGTAAGGAAACAATCATGCTCATGCTGATGATGTCTGATATGGCCGCCATCATTTTTAGTGTTTCGTTGGTTCATCATTTTTACTGTTTCGTTGGTTAGTTTAGGCTTCAGATTCTGAATATCTATATATCAGCTTGTTACAACTTCTCCGCTTGTTAAAGATAATATTTTCACTTGTGGTTTTCTCTTTCTTTAATCATGTCTTGGATGCGCCACAACGCAGCTTGATTACTTTTGACGGTTATTCGCAGCAGATCTCGTGGTGCATAAGTCGCTGCTTTCGTTAATTGGTGCAGTAGTATGTGTGCTGACTGGCCATGCACCATGCTCGGTAAATAATCAGTCATCCTCGTGCTCATGATCTCTGACATGGCCGCCATCAATTTTAGTGTTTTGTTGGTTAGTTTTGTATTAAATGGTTTGTTTTAAAAGTTTATTTTTATAGTTTTACAATTTAGAGAAATGCTTTTATAAAATTTAATAAAATTTAATAAGTTGTGTTTTTATTTTTTTATAAAGAAAATAATTATTTTTTTTCAAATTATTGTAAAAAAATTATTTTATTATGGAATTTGTAAGAGTTTGTTTTTATTTTAATTTTATGGTTTTGTTTTTTAAGTTAGTTGAAACATAAATATGATTTTGAATTTTTTGATTGGGTTAATGGCTCTTTTATAATATTACAATTTTCATTTTTCCTCAATTTCTTTATAACATCATAATTTCTCTCATAAATTAAATGTAAATGTATTTTTAAGCAATTTTAGAAAGCTTGTTTTTCATGTTAGTTTCCATGTATGTTTACCTTGGATACCTAGTCATAACCATATTTTCAATGGGGGAAATGGAGGAAATACCAACTTTTATGAAGACAATAGGATCAAGAGTATTACTTTTATTATTTAATATTATAAATTATAAAATGCTATTAGATTTACTTGAAATATTTTTTAGATTATAAATTGTAAAATGCTTGCAAATGTTTGAGTTAGATCACTTTGGTAGATTTACTTAGGGTTTTGATATGAAGAGTGAATCATGGTTTAGATATGTAACAAGAGATTCATTTGTTGGTCAATATCTTATCACATTCATTCACAAAGTTTTTTTTTTTAATTGTTTAATGTTAAGTCAAGGAGAGGTGTCAATTGAAGTAATTTTATAGGCTTTCTAGGGTGTGAGGAGCGTGGGACACCCATAGTGGGGTGCACAAGAAATGGTAGTTTACATGTATTGAAAATGTGTTATAAGTATCTGTCTATGACTTGTTGGGAAATAAATCAATGCACAATCAATAATTGTGAAATATTCTTTTGGAAGAAGAAATCAACAATGAGGTCATACCTTTGCTCATTATTGAGATCACATAAATCCTTTGTATGGAAAAAAATATTTAGAACTAGAGAAGGTGTGTTGCATACCTCTATATGTATTATTTGTCCTAATCCCTCTTTTTATCTCTATTTATATATGTATGGTTTTATCTCTATTTTTGTATGGTTTAATTTATTGCAAGCTCCTTCTATGGATTTGTAAAATCCCATAGCTTGATCCCAAATTTAAGGTTAGAGGTGTTTCCTTGTTCAAAGGTCTCTCCTACAAACATTTATTTTTCAGTATATAGGGATATTTTTGAGTGGGTGATTTCAATTGGGATAATGACAGTTTTTGGGTTTTTGAGAACGTGTGTTTCCACAATTAGTCATATTGTTCAAGTGATTTATGGATAATAATTGTGTGTGAGTGTTTTGAAACGTCCAACTTTTCGAGTGGACACTCCACCCATCATCAGGGACATTTGAAGCTTAACATGTGTGAAACGAGAGCCGAGGTTTGTATTTAAAGATAAAATTAAGGTTGTGACCATTAAGGACATGATTTATCCATTGTGATTAATTATTATTGAGAAAAGGGGGAGCTAAGATTACCCTTTGGGAGAAAAAATAGAATTATTATTGAATATATGAATAAGGGAAAAATCTAGATTTAGATTGGCAATAAATGATAATAATAATAATAAAACTAAATAATGAAAGATGATAGTTGGGTTTAGGGAAGAATAAGTTTAAAGGGGAACTAAATGAAGGCAGAGAAATGAAATAAGAATTATATTAGGTGTTAATTAAAAATGGAAACTAAAAAGATGTGATTGTTAATTATTAGGATAGATAAATAAACAAAGGATAAATAAGATTAATAGAGTTGAAGAAAAATAATGTTGAAAAGTAAGAGAATGAAGATATGCTAATAATAAAGTTAAAAAGATTAATTATTGATCAAAGTATCATGTACGGATGAACAAATAAAATAAAAAATAATTAAGGGACACGATAATAAAGTAAAGCAAGAAGTTGAAACTAATAAAGCAATGAAAGTTGTTTAATAATAGAATAAGAAAGTGATTAATAAATAAAGGAAGAACTAATGATCAAATCAAATATTCACAATACATAAATATTCACAATACATAGGCCACAAGAAAACAAATGAAGGTAGGGAGGCTTCAGAGAAAAGAGGATATTAAAGGGAAAAATTGTTAGGAAAAAAGCGGAGGTAAACAAACCAAGTGAAAGAAAAAAAAAACTTAAGGTTGAAGGTGATGAATGCTAGGCTTCCACGACTAGCTAAGCTTGTAGCAATCCTCACGATTGAAATTATTAGGAATTTTTTCAATTTTAATGGGTTGTCGAATAAGGTGAGAGGATTAATGAGGGGAAGAGGTCATAATTTTGGTTTGGTCAAAGAAAATGAGGTGTTTGGAATTGAAGGAGTGTTCTACGATAGCTGATTTGGAGATCTTATTATGTGTGGTATCAACTATATGCACTTTAATACGAGATTTGAAGGATCTACTGATTTGTCCTATGTAGGATTTTCCACATGAGCAAGGGATTTGGTAAATATCTTGTCCAAGCATTAGGCAAGATTTGTCTTTAGCAATCCTAAAATGTTGGTTCAAGGTTTTGAAAGGTTTTAAAATGGTTTTGATATTCTTCATATCTAAGAGTTTTGAGATAAGATTGGTGGTTCCCTGGATATAGGGAAGGGTTATGAGAGTATCAAAAGGGTAGGAGGAGAGCGATTTAGGTTTATGTTGTTTGGATAAGAGAAAGGATTGGTTTATTTTAGAGAGAGAGTAACCATTGGACCAAAGGGATTTGGTAATGTGCGTTTTCTACTTTGTGAGGAATTGAGGGACGAAAATGTGGTTGGATTGCGTAATGAGGGTTTTGAGGACAACAATTTTTTGGGTCGGATGATTGTGAGAGCTATCGTGGAGGAATATATAAGTATGGGTATTCTTCCTATAAACTTGGTGGGAAAGGGATCCATATGGAAGGCGCGAGATAAGGACATCCAAGAAGAGAAGGGAATTGTCCTTTTGGGTTTTCATAGTAAATTCGATGTGAGGAGGGATATTGTTAATATGGTTAAATAAAGTGGTCAGGTTGGAAAGGTCATGAGGCCAAATAACAAAGGTGTCATCTACAAACCTAAGCCAACATTTCGGTTTTAGATGAGAGGTCGTAAGGGATAAGGATTTGAAATGTTCCATAAATATATTGGCTTCAATAAGGGAAAAGGAAGATCACATGACTCTTCCTTTCATTTTTTCATAACAAACCCTTTTGAAGGTGAAAAAGGTGGAAGCGAGGGAAATTTCTATTAGGTTAATGGTGTCTGGGTCTATGAGTTTGGAGATGAGGTCAAGGGATTCCGAAAAAGGAATTTTGGTGAGCAGAGAAACCATGCCAAAGATGAGAATGATGTAATGATCATCAAGGTATTGATTCTTTATTTTTTCATGAAATTGGTGGAATATTTAATGAAACAAGAGGTTTTTCCAACAAAGGATTTAAGCTTATCGACCAAAAATATAGTAAGGGCATGCATAGGGACCCCAATGGTGCTCAGGATAGGTCTTAGAGGGATACATTTTTTATGGATTTTGGGTTTCCCATAGATCCTAAGGGTTTGTTGGTTTTGGGGAAGGAGATGCTTCCCAATGTTAGGATCCAAAAGAGGAAGACTTAATGGCTTTGACCACTAGGTTGGTGATGGTTCTAATAAGGTTTTTAGAAAGAGGTTTACAGGTAGAAGAGGAGAGGTTCATAGCTTAAAACAATGGGGAAGTTAGTATCACTAGAAAACATATATGATCCCTCCACACCGCCTCACGGGGATGTGTTTATTTTCATTTTCTCATTACACAAGGAGAGGACTATGATTATCCCGATTCTATTGATCTCATCCAACAAATTAGGTCTCATATTTGGAAAGATATGTCTCGTATCCTCAACACAAGCAATATCCTTAGTGTTACGTATAACCTTAATCTTAATATATGAAAAAAAACATAATACAATGATATAGTACAAGGAATAAACTGATCATTTCTACTTAATGGACAACAATAATTCCCCTAGATCATATTGAGGATTGGAATCACATTCTCTTGCATCTATCNGATCTCATCCAACAAATTAGGTCTCATATTTGGAAAGATATGTCTCGTATCCTCAACACAAGCAATATCCTTAGTGTTACGTATAACCTTAATCTTAATATATGAAAAAAAACATAATACAATGATATAGTACAAGGAATAAAGGGATCATTTCTACTTAATGGACAACAATAATTCCCCTAGATCATATTGAG
>SNQJ01S0028603.1:32220-78192 GCA_010110895.2 Picea sitchensis | reverse complement strand
ATATATATATTACATGTAGTTCACTAAACTCTTGCATCTCTCCTATTGAGAAAACCTTTGAGTCTAGAACATGGGGTGGCAAAGAATTTTTGGAGTATTGGGGGATCAACAACAAGAGAATCTCATCGACCCAATAAAGGTAACAACATGTCACTCCAAGGATGTGAACATGGGTGGGAAGGTAAAAATAATTCCTCCCAACCACAAAGCTACATCCAATGGACACACACACATACACACACACACACAGATATTTTCTTAAAATGTCCATGAGATGAGAGCTCTAAGGGACAAAAATATGCAATGTAAAGCGAATCACCTTTTTAGGTTTACAAAATAAATCTCATACATAAATCCGTTTCTCAGTGAATACATGACCATGTATTAGATTGGAGAGAGGGGTCAAATTAGTAGAACACCAAGCCCTTAAACCCAATGCTATCTTACTATAGTGGAATATCCGTATGTTGGGATGTTCATGTAGCTAATTGTTTTTTTTTGGGTTATTTTATAATATGTGGGCTTATAAGAGTTTTGTCAAAGTCTAAGTATTAAGGGTAGAAAAAAAGGGGTACTTAAAATGTCAAAAAAAGGGTATATAAATATTTAATTAAAATAGGGGTTTTATAATTAGATATATGTAAATTGCAAGGGGAGTTAAGCAAAAGGATTTTGGGAGGTTTTTTCAATATCAAGTGAAATTAGTGGTATTATTAAGTCACATGTGCCCTTTAGCCAATCAAAGTTGAATATGTCTTCTTGAATTTAAGAAATTTAGTTATACTTTGGAGTTATATCTGTATGATGCTATGGATTGTTATATTATAATGAAGTATATTAAATTTTTATGATTTTCTTTTATTTCTATGTACATTGAACTATGCTCACTTGTACTTCAATGTTGTAATGGTGTCTTTAAACATAGAAAACTCCTTGTTCTCCAACCCTTAGGAGGATCACCCTTAGGAGGATCACTTACATAATTAAATATAAGAATTATCTTAACATAGAGTAGTTTTTAATCAACTTGATGAAATGTACCTTTCACATGATGAACTTGTGTGCACTGGAAAACAACTTGTGTATGTTGGATTCTATGTGAACTAAGATAAAGCAAGCATTGATTTGATAAGAAGCATTGATTTGATAAGAATCCCATCCACTATGCACTAGATATCACTATTCAATATACATGATCTATACATTTTCATCGGAGTTATGAACTATCATAGAAATTTTACTACATAGTTTTCCATGCAACCTTCTATGCCCAAATTATTTTTAGGTCTGAAGTCATGTTGACTCGNTATGCACTAGATATCACTATTCAATATACATGATCTATACATTTTCATCGGAGTTATGAACTATCATAGAAATTTTACTACATAGTTTTCCATGCAACCTTCTATGCCCAAATTATTTTTAGGTCTGAAGTCATGTTGACTCGAGTGCTCATAGAGATCCAATATCTTTGCGAGTGCTCATGTTTTCACCTTAATTGTGTTGGAGAATAATGGCAAAATGCAATGATTAGGTACACTATTGTTACCTGGTAGATTTATTTAGAAAATAAGTGGTTTTAGATCTGTTTTTAACGGAGTCTCTTGCATCGGCTCTCTCATTATAAATGTAATTGATTTGCAAGTAATGAAGTAGTGTGGTATGTTGTGCATTCGTTCTGTGCACCTAATTCTTCCATTTTTGTATCAGAGCGTTGGTAAGGAGAGGAGAGTGATCTAGAGGTTGTGTCTAGAGTAGACGTTTGGAAATAAGAGAGAGTTGGCCTCTGTGAGGAATTATCGTGTGTTGTTTCATGTCGCTTGGAGTGTTAGCTGCCTGTCGGAGTGTATTTCTATCGATCAGGGAGTCCTGCATCAGTCGGATCGTGGAGGACATCGATTTGCATGGTCATCTGAGTACGATGTTAAGGAGATCAGTGTGCATAGTTTGAGTGCGTTGTGTGACTGCATGGTGTGTGGGTGCAATAAATTGGAGCTCGTGCTCCATTTCTATCATAGGGATTGCTGTCTGCAAAACTGAATGAGGTAATATTTTATTTTTAAATTTGTTTCCTTGAACATGGAGGCTGTACCACTTGAAAAGTTTAATGGTCATAATTTCTATTCTTGGAAGGTTAAGATTTAGCTACACCTGATGAGTAGGAACTTAGGGGGATTGTAAAATGTACATTAAAAGCACCTACAGAAGCTAGGTTATTAGAATGGCCAAAAAGAAGGAAAGAGATAAATCTATTACTGGAATGTCACTTTTAGTTTTAGATTTTCAATTACATCTTATTGATATAATTTTTTTTTAGAAATGTGGGAGCAACTGAGTAATATTTTTTTTGGAAAAAAACTATAAATGGAAATTTTTCTTTAAAATTACAATGGTTCAAATTTAAAATGTATTAAGGGAAATCTTTGTCATTAAGGTAAATGAAGATAATTCAAAATAAATATTATTAAATAGTATATCATCAAACTATGATAATGCCATTTTTACTTCGAGCCAAATTCCCTCCAAAACTCTGCATGAAATGATAACGTCATAGAAAAGAGGATACAAAAAAAGAGACACTAAGTCAATGCAAAGGTTGAAATTGCACTATTCTCTAAAGAGAGAATGAATAAATACAAGACTTCAATTGAATGCTTCTATTGTCAAAGAAAAGGGCATACACTGTTAAACTGATGCGAGAGACCTGTTAAAAGGAACCCTAAAGGAATCAGCCAATATTCACAAGATCCACCGGATGCCTTCCATGAAGTCTCACCAGATTCTGCCAGTGACTTTGAATTTAATACAAAGCCTCTCAAACTATTTTAGGATTGACTATGTATGCTATATTTATTATTGTGTGATTTAGATGGTGTAAAAGGTCACTTTATATGATCAATTATTGAGTACATTTAGTGGTTAGATTATTTACTTATATAACTTTCAAATACATAGTTTTATGTCTATTTGATCAATGGAATTATATAATAGGATGACTCAGTATTTAGATTATTCTTTGGGGTAATTAAGAATTGTTGATTTTACAAATATATTTTTAATGATCTGAAGTAGTTGTGCTGAATGAATTGGTAGCTCAAAAATGATGGGGAAAAAAAGAAAAGTGTCTATGAAGTTTAGAAGTGGATATAAATTCTGAGGAGTGTTGGAGAATAATGTTGAAATTCCATGATTAAGTAGAGTATTGTTACCCAGTAAATTTATTTAGAAAATAAATATTTCTAGCTCTGTTTTTAACGGAGTCTGTTAAAGCAGCTCTCTCATTATAAATATAATTCATTTGCAAGTAATGAAGTAGTCTGTGTTGTGCATGTGTTCTGTGCACTTAATTCTTCCATTTAATTGATATCTACGTCGACTCTAAGATCGACGTGGCTGCCACTACGTATACATGGGTACAACTTTGACATAGAATCAAAGACTCGTAAAATATCACTATCATATTTGTTCAAACATGGTTCTAAATTCTTGATTTCACAAACAATTGACGAATATACAAGTTTAAGTAGAAGCAATAGTGAAAATGCTGTATTTTAATTAAATAATTGTGTTTTGATTTATTTATTATTAATTTTCAATTAAAATCACATTTTTAAATTTCATTAAAATTCTAAATTACATATTTTAATTATTAGATTGAATTGAAAAATGGAATTTAGAAAAAGGCATTCATATATCAATGTAAAATAATTATATTTTTTCTTGATTACATTAAGTTTTATTTTTAATGATGTTTTGGAGTATACATAATCATGAGTAGTGGGGAGTAAAAAGTATGGTTTATGCAGTTTTCAATTTATTCATTAATTCTAAATTATGATAATTAGCACAATTCTAATTACCTAACTTTTGATGATAAAATTTGTTGTGACTATTAGAAAAAGGAACCAACTTATAAAATGGGTTATTGATAGATAAAATCCAACAAATTTGTACAAACCATATTTTTATGGATTATATTATTTAGAACATATTTGTGATGATATAATTTGGTCCATATTAGTAAAAGGATTTAAAGTATAAAATGAATTATTTATAAATATAAAAAACACCAATAAATTTTTAAAAACAACATTTTTAGAACATATTTTTAAGGTTAAATTTTAAATTAATAAGAACTTTTGCAAGCATAATAATGAAAGAAAAAAATTTACAAACTTTTCATTTATGTGAAATTTCATCATGTTTAACATTCACATTTACTAAATTAAGAACTCAAAGATTGTTACTAACACAATTATAAAATTTTAATCTAAATGTTCATTTTCTTTTTCTCACAAATCTTGAATCTATTTAAGATTCTTTTCTTTTATTATGCTAAATACCCATTAATAAGTTTATCTATCTTATCAAAAATATTAATATAATCTATTTTTATTATGCTAAATATCCATTAATAAGTTTATCTATCTTATCAAAAATATTAACATAATCTATTTTTATTGTACTAAATACCAAAGAATATTAACAAATTTAAATTAATTTTATTAATAAACTTATCTCTCTTATAAAAAATATTGACATAATCTATTTCAATTTTTTTTAAATTATTTTCTCTCAAACTTAAAATATTAACATAATCTATTTCAATTTTTTTAAAATTATTTTCCCTCAAACTTATTCACAAGTTACATATAATTATTAATTACAATAAATTATTTTGAAAACAAATTACATCTTTAAAACAACCTTATAATTAAATTATCTATTAATATCTTAACAAAATCTAAAATTAAATTAACTTTTTACATTTTAATAATTAATAATATTAAAATTGAATTGGATTTATATGTACATATTTTTAAAATAAAGTGAGATCCTTATATTAATTTCAATGCCATCTATTAGCCACCGTTTTTGCTAGAAAAGGTAAACGAGAACAACTTAGAGTTTGATGGGTCACACCTTAAACAAAACATTATGAACAAAATAATGATTAGGAATTGCTTGCCATGACCATCTAGCGTAAGTCGAGAGGCAGAGATTCTGCCTATCTTTGGAGAGATGACCAAACCATAAGGAAAACAAACAAAAAAACCTAGAAGTTCTATTCCCTATGTGAGCTCGTGCTTCGATGGATGTTGTAGGCAAGGATAAGCTCGTGCTTCCATGGATGTTGTAGGCAGGGACAAACTTCTGGTTGCATGTTGGGCATCGGTGGTTCCACGCTGGAGCGTCTCCCAAAGCACCGAACAAGACATCCATTCTCTTGCCGAAGATGCGTTGAATGTGTAATTGGTGTCTTTTTTTGCTGAATTTCGAAAATGATTTGGAGGTGCTCGTCCGAGAGTCGGTTTGGAGAGAGAAGATGAGTCTCCACCTCCATTTCCTCACCAACGCTCGTTGGAATTTCTTCCACCACAATGCAACTGCCTATGTTGATCCTGTGGGTGGATGTTTTTAGGGGGGGCAAGAGGATAATTGAGCAGAGGAGTGTTCTCTTTCGTAGGTGGCACCTTCTCTCTAACCGAGCTGCCAAGGATCAAAGGAGGTATGTGAGGGGGTGACGAGGGAAGCTGAGGCGACCCCTCACTATTATGCCTGGGGCTAGAGGTGTGAATTGCGATGAGAGCTACATGGGAGGGGGTGAGTTGTTGCCTCTTGAGAGGGTGTTGTAATACAATGATCATCTTCTAGACTCCCCCCCTCTCTTGGCATGGTGGAGGGATTGTGAAGGCTGGCATGTTGTGGAGTGAAGGCGAAGGGCAGAGAGATCCGAGGAGAAAGATCCAAGAAGCAAGAAGAGCAAGAGAAATTACAGAGGGAAAATGAGAGAATTCGCCTGAAAGATCCATGGAGCAAGAGCAATTGCAGAAGGAATATGAGATAATTTGCCAAGGAATTTTCCTTCATAGTGCATCCCAAGTTGAGAGGGAGACTTGCCATGAAGACCGAGGTGACCACTTCCCTAAGCATGGTGCATAGCATTGTACGTTGAGTGCTGGTCATTCTGGAATAATGGATGGGAGGTTGGTGACAGGAGTTACTCCGATGCCCCATGCCATCTGTCCACTTGTCACGCTTGGCTTTTTATATATTAATGATTATTCAGAAAAAAATATATATTTGTATGATATGAAATTTATGCAACGACAATAATCATGTTTATGACAATGAACCATAAGACTTTATAAAGGTAAAGAGTTGAATGTGCAAAAAGATTTTGGAGTTTTTACATCAAACAGATATTGGCCGCCCTTTTAATTAATTTATTAATCTCGGCTTATCAAGCTCTTGATAATAAATAGAACACTTAGATTTATGGCGGAGTGATCCCTCAATTTTGTGGGAGAGAAGTTAATCTCTCCATGGCTTCCTTCATGGCGGAGTCAAACAGAAATGTAACTGACTAGGTACTTGCATACTATAGGGGTAGTTGATTCCAATTTCGTATGCATTATGAGAAAGTGTATATTATAATTTTTTGTTTTTAAAGTTGTTTTCCATGTAACTTGGACTCTAATTAACTCCACAAATTATGCATTTTTATTTAATTTTCTAATTTGTCAATAGCCATGCTGAGTAAATAATTAAGCCTTATACTTATTGGAGATGGCACAATTAATGATTTTTTAATCTTAAATTATAATCTCATGGCTACACATTGAAGATGTCGGTATATTCTTAGTCATCCTTCAAAATCAATAAGTCAGATTTATTGTTGATAACTTCCTTGCATTTATGAATGCATCAATTAACCTGTTTACTTTTTAACATTTACCTAATCATATTAAAAAATTACTCGAACATCATATAATTGCCACTTAAATAATTAACCTTTGAAATTACCACATTTAGTAGACACTCCTTCAACTTCATTATTGAAAATTACACGTATTAGACAAGCCACATTTTCATGCTATCAGATTTCCTCAGATGTAAACCTTTCAGCATTCACGGGTTCACCCACCGCTAGTTAGCGGCTGTGCTAGTAAATAGTTTACATGACAAATCTCTTACATGGCCGTCAATTTTAGTGTTTGGATGGTTAGATTAGGGTTCATACTGTGAATATCTATATATAAGCTTATTACATCTTCTCCGCTGGTTAAAGATAATATTTTCACCTGTGGTTTTATGTTCTTTCATCATGTGTTGGATGCGTCACATCGCAGCATGAGTATATTATACGGTTACTGTTTATATTTATAGAGCATTAGTAGGACTTTAACTGTTTATATTTTTAGAGCATTAGTAGAACTTTATGTTCATAACTTATTGTGCCTTCGTAACCTAGGTGAATGATAAAAAGCAAGGGGAAAAGTCGCCGTTTAATGTTTGGAACATACTAAGGGTGGATGCATCATAAGTTGAAGCACCAACTTACCTTCGCTCCGTTCTATCAGTTTAAGTACCCACCCGCAGCAGGCTAAGCAGGTATTTCCTTCTATAAAGATCTATATCTATATTTTGGTGAGGGAGATCCTGATCCAGCCCTTAGTGATCCAGACCTATATCAAGCTACGGATCCAAATAGAGATGCTTATTTTCAAGATCAAGATGAAGAGTCCGGTTGTCGTGATCGTGATAGGGAGTAGGAATCGAGTAATCGAAACCCAGACCCATTGTCAAAGTCAGTAGAGATAGAAACAGTTGGACCAGCAGCAGCATCAGTCGATACAGTCGATTCAGTCCTTTCTATAGATCCAGTAGTCTTCCATATCCGGATCCATATCCATGTCCAAAATATGGAGAGCCATATCCAAAGCCAGATGCAGGAAAAGCGCCAAGGTCAGTTGGATATACAGTTGATCCAGAACGAGTAGCAGCTTCAGTAGCTTCTATCCTACCTGCTCCCACAAGTGGTGTTCCGACTAACGATGTTTATCAAGTGATGTTCCAAGATTTGTACGTGTTCCTAGAAGTGATGTTCCCAATTGGTAAAGTGTAGCTTCTCATCCTTTACTCTGGGTTTTTTCTTCGCACTAGTTTTTTGTTTCTCTTTTATGTAATTAGGTTGGAAATTTGTCCAAGTATTTCATGTTATGGTATATGTTTCTTCACATTTATTAATGTCCACTTAAGAACATGAACAATATTCAGAGACATATAGATGGAAAAATGCAAATACAAAAGAGAATGAGATTTAACCTCACTAATGTAACCCCTGTAATGATTATTCTCAAAAGAGAATGTGTTTATAGGCCGATTGGAGGGAAATACTTTTTATGAAGAGTGCTCCAAATAAAATAATAATAAAAAAAACAAAATGTCATAATCTTCTCAAAACTGAAAGGTAATTTAATGGGCTTTATTCAAAAACATGATTTCCTAAATTAATAGATTAACTCTTAAGTTTAAGTATTTTATAGTAAGGAGGTTAGAATAAGACTCTAACAATCACCCAATCACCCTCCTTTTAAAAGAAGATTAAAACAAGACTCTAACAATCCCCTCCTTTCAAAAGCAACATTGTCTTTAAAGTTGGTAATGGAAAAGTTCCCATAAAATTATTGTCGATTAACATGTGGCATCTTTGAAATGCATGTCCATGTATATATATATATATATATATATGAGAACAACCAACACAATGTGTTTGGTATAGCTGGAATTTTTTTGTGGTCAGTACAACTTTTGACCATTGTGAGATGAAGTCGTCTTCCTCAATTTCTAGAGGACTAGTTTACCGTTGTGAGATGAAGTCGTCTTCATCAATTTCTAGAGGACTAGTTTAAACTTGAAAATTTAGCCGCACAAGCTTTTTGAAATTAAGTACAAGAAAAACTTGACTCATCTGAGTGGGTAGGGAGAACCAATCTGTAGTCGACGTCTCCAATGTGGTGGAGGACCTGAACTGCATGTTCTTCAGTAGTATCTGGTATAGGAGGGCCGAGGAGGGCCTTATCCCACCTTCCTTCTTTTCGGCAGGGCGCTTTTCAACAGAGCACGGCAGATCAGTTGGAGGGTAGATCGCTCTTACCACCCGCTTCCTTGGCCTTGGTTTGCTGGGTCGCGAGATCCAATGGCCATTTTTCTTTAGAGAAAATGAAGAAAATAGACCCAATAAATCTAGCGTCTTTCTATTTCTATAGATATCTTGAGACACATTTTTACACCCTTCCCATATTTCCTGGTTTGATAAGACAGCTATTTTTCAAGGTTGGATAAGAGCTAGATCGGTAAGGTATATGTATAAATTTGATCTATTCGTGTCTGCCTACAGGTATTTTCTTAATAGTGAGAATCTATAGTTTAGTCCCCAATCAACAATCACATTCATGGACCTAACAAATTAATGTTAATAGGTTTTTAACACGATGTATCGATGAATTAATTAGTCTTTTAATTACAAAATCTAATTTATAATGTTATGGTAAAAAATTAAATCTAATTTATAATGTTATGGTAAAAAATTAAAGATGCTGAAATATTTTAGTAGTGTCTCCAAATCAATAAATGATATTGTCAACATCAACTTCTTTGCATTTATGAATTTGTTAGTTTATCATTACTTAATTTATTTAGTATTGAAAATTTAAGATGTTAGCTTAGCATATTTTTGCAAATCCAAACAAGGTTACTTAAATTTTATTATATAACTATTCACTATTAATTTTTTACATTTTACAGTTTTTTTTACATTTTACAGTTTTGTCAGTTTTTTTTACATTTTACAGTTTTGTCAGGTGTGGTTATATCACCTCTTGGCATGTGGAGTGGAAGAGTTTTAAGAGGAATTTTAACTTTTAGAAAAATTAAAACTGTAGCCCCCAATTTCCAAGCAATCAATTGTCTATTCACCCATTACCTTGAGAGGTGGTTATGGTTCCATTGGAAGATACAACACAGGAATGTGAATTTACATTTCTGTATGCCCATTTCTAATTAATGTATTAACAAATGAAAGCATTAGAATTCAAAAGTTTATCTGTAAAACAAGTTGAATGCATTGAAAATGAATCACATATGCCCTTATTTCCATCTGGTAAACAACGATTACACCCACTGGAAAATGTATTGCATTGGTGGAAGTGCAAACTCAACAATCATCAACCAAGGAAATCGATTCCTTGCACCTTCCAATCGCTTCTCGAAGAAGGTAACCATTGTTTCCTCAATTATGCTAAATATTTTAGTGTCAACATTAACAGATTGAATAGATGGAGTTGTTGATATTGAATGAATGAATAGGTGACAACGTGCAAGAACACACCAGAGAGCGTATGAAGGTACAAGGTCAGAGGGAAACCTGTTGTTGAACGGGGCGTTCTTCCCTACATCAAGCGCCGACGCATCATCCATCTCTTCCAAGCATTATAGTTGGTTGATGGGTAGTGTTTTTTGTTTTTTTTAATATATATTTTTTAATTTTTCTATATTTAGATTGGGAGTCATAATCCCCCAACCACGATGACCAATGTAAAAAATGGCTGGACCCAGGAGCAAATATGCTTAATCCTAGAATTTTATTGTGGAGCGCAACCTCTGCCTTCTTGGGTTTTTTCTAAATCAATCTTGATATTAGAGAATATCTCAAAATTTTCTTCTTTCATGGTTGACTAAAATTCGTTAGTCCGCCTAACTTGCATGCTACCCCACAGAGTGGAATTGACTCAAAAGATTTGAATGTTTCAACATAAAAGGGTGGCATCATGACACGTTTTTTAAGGTTTATAGTTTCACTGTGAAGAGAAATTGATTACATTCCAAATTTGATGGACCCTAAGGTTTAATTATTAATTATAATGAAGAAGCACCAACCTGATGTGCATTCTCATAAGGACATGTCACGATAAAAATATGTCACGATGAAAGTCGAAAGGTTGCCTTCATCAACTGAAGGCCAAAGTGATTCTAGAGAATACTTGTAATTAATTCATTTGAGAGGTTCTTCTCGATATGATCTAGACAAATCTTTCTTTCTCAGAAGGTGCATATTACCCTACTGAAATCCTACTAAATCTTCGTTCCGGCTGCATATTAGGGTTTGGGTTAGGTCAATATTAGGGTTTGGCTTAGGGATTCGAGCAGCAATGGGTTTGTGTTAGGTCAATATTAAGGTTAGGGAATGTTTAGGGTTTCGAGTATCAATGGACCAAAATTAACTTAAACAATGGATAGGTTGGACCTTATTTCATTTTTGCTTGAATAGATGATGAAATTGAGAGAAACCTCCATTGACATGATATATTATTTATTTTCCAAGTGGTATTATATTGTAAAAAACTAAACCAACTTTAATAGTATGTAATAGACAATGGAGGAGACAATACATCTTGATGGTGAAATATGTTTGGAATTATTAGTGAAACCACAAGAAGATTCTTAAACATGCCTTCCTCAAAGTGTACAAATTTGGAGAGTTGAGGTTGGACAACTCATTGTGTGTATTATTGTTGGTTGGTTTTCGAAAAGCCATAATTTTGGCCAACAATGATTATAAAGGCTACAAGATTCGTATAAGTACCACAATTCCATCTTTGTACAAAACCATGTGGAAATGTGTTCCGAGGCCCACCGAAGTGAACCTCTAACCTAGGGGTTGTCTACCCTTCCAGCCTTGTCACAATGGGCCAATATGAGCATCCCTACCCCCCACCGGTTTTGAACCTGTGACCTCCCCGAAGATAACACATGTTCTTAACCATTGGGCCCACTCAAGTGTTCGTTTCTTACCTGGAAAGATGGAATTGTGTCAAAGTCATAATTGAAGCAGTATGTCATGGGTGAAAACCATTGAATATTTCTTGATAGGGACCATTCTAAGAGTTTTATATAAAATGTCAACCATTTTTGGAGGTTATTTCTTGATAGGGACCATTCTAAGAGTTTTATATAAAATGTCAACCATTTTTGAAGGTTGAGGGTTTGTTTAGATCCATCCCTACTATAATAATAACAAAAACATAATTAATTTTATAAATTCAATAATAATAAAACATAATTAGTTTTTTATAATTTTATAATAATAAAAACATAATTATTTAAAAAAATCAATTTAAGGTAATAATAATTTTACTTTTAATTCACTTGAATTATAATTATAAGTATATTTTAGCGACAAGAAAGAATGAAAATATTATATATATATATATATGTATATGTACATATATATATATATATATATATAAAGAAGATTGAATAAATCATAGGAAGATAGGCAAATCCAAAAGATTTTTGTAACCTATAATCTCAAGATTAGGGAAATGCAACCTATCCTATCCTCCTAGGTAGAGCAAAGCCTCTCCCCATTGAGAGGATGGAAATGACTAGATAACTAATGTGCCAGAACAAGTTAAGCAACATGGAAGAGAGGAGGCTACCTAAAATTGCTTCAAATCCAAGTCATAACCACCATGGAGCTCAGTGGGGATGGCATAAAATGTAAAATCAAAATTTAAAGGAAAAAATGAGTTGATATTAAAGGTTAGAAAAGAAAATTAGACATTATAAAGAGATGTAATCAACCCTAATCTAGAAGATCAAAATTATCTATCTATTTTTGCCAAGTGTAAAGAAAAAATAAACATTACTTCAAGATAAGAAACAAATTCTCACGAGCTCCCTTAGGTGAGAAGTTGGTCGATTCCTAAAATGCCATGGGATGAAGGAGTGTGTCACCTGGGCGTTGGTCAATTCCTAAAATGCCATGGGATGAAAGAGTGTGTCACCTTTGTGACACTAAGAAGGATGAAGATGAAAATCACTTTCTCTTAGATTGTCCACCCTATACCCATATTAGATCTCATTTTCAAATTATTGATCACACTACCAACCTTCCTAACCTCTTACTCAACAAAAGTATGGTGATCTTGAAAAGCTTCTCTTAATGCTTTTCGAGTATAGAAACAAAATTCTAAAGAATCACAAGTAATCACTTACCCTCTTAAGGTCTGATAGACCAATTAAGTCTTAGTGGATGTTAATCATCATCATCATCATCATCATCGTATATATATATATATATAATCTTACAAATTTAGATTTAATAATGTTATATTTATATTTTATTGTGTTATAATGTAGTAGATTTATAATGTTATATTTAGATTTTTAAAAATATTTGTTAATTACATAACATGAATAAACTATACTTTTAGTTTTTATATTTTATAAGTATTTGTTAATGGAATAGTAGTAATCAACCATATTTTTTGTTTTTTATAATTCTCTATAGTGTAAATAATAGTAATAAACAATATTTTTAGTTTTTTATATATTACAAATTTCTATATGTTTAAAAATATTTATATAAAAAATATTTTGTAATTATATGATAGAATTAACAATATAATTGATATGGATATAAATGAACACAAGACTTTTGTTTATTTTAATGGTTTGATATTATTATAATTGATATGGATATAAATGAACACAAGACTTTTGTTTATTTTAATGGTTTGATATTATTGTTTAATTTTTTTTATGGAATTTAGTCTTTTAAGTATGTGGATTTTAATGAAAGTTTTATAAATATATGGATTTTAATGAAAGTTTTTACTAGAGGGAGATTTGCTTTGTTAATTCTTCCAACTATGAGAAACAAAAACAATGATAAATATATAAAAGTTATATATGGATGTATAATGGTCATATTTTGTATCATGGTGCACTGTATACATTCTATGATCTATTTTTGGTGTACTTAAATTTCTTTAAAACAATAATAAATCATTATCTGCAAATTTTGAGTTGACTTTTTATCAATGTGCTTAGAATGAGTATAAATTGTCATATGCAAAGTATAAAAGAAGTTGATTTCCTATAAATATTCTTAGAACAAATATAATTAATCAAATGTAATGTATAAATCAAGTAGATTTGTTATCAATGTCCTTAGAACAAGTATAAATCATCATCTGCAAAGTTCAAGATAATTTTCTATCAATGTTCTTATAACAAACTTATAAATTATTAAATGCCGTGTTATCAAAGTCTATAGAACAAGTACAAATCAAGTAAATTTTCTATCAGTTTTATTATAAAAAACTTATAAATTATTAAATGATTTGTTATCAAAGTCCTTAGAACAAGTACAAATCAAGTAAATTTACTATCAATGTCCTTAGAACAATGTGAGGAACATAGCCCTGTCCTCACAATGTGAAGAACATAGCTTTGTTGTCGTGATGTGACGAACAAAGACATGTCGTCGGAATGTGATGAACATATCCATGTCGTTGTGGTGTAATGAACATAGCCATGTCATCTCTATGTGAGAAATATAGCCCTGTCATCGCAATGTGACAAACATATCCTCATGTAGCAATGTGACACACTTATCCGGACATCACAATGTGACAAGAATTTCCAAATGTAACAATGTGACGAACAAAAACCATTGTCGCAATAAGATGTACACAACTCAACATCACAGTGTGACAAACGTAGCCCAACATTGTAATGAGACAAATGTTTCTATACGTCGTAATGTGATGAAAATAACCCATTTTCAAAATGTGACAAACAAAAACCCTACATCGCAATGTGATGACCATAATGTGACGATGTCATGCGATGAACAAAACCTTATGTCACAATGTGATAAACTAAACCTAATAAACATTGTAATGTGATAGTACCATTATAAACCATGGTTAAACATAATCAACATGGCCCACCATAATCAAGTCCACATGGTCTACGAATCTCAACCATGGGCATGATCAATCATAGTCAAACTCGGTCATCCATAGTCAACCATGGTCATGGTCAACCATAAGCAATTATCATGAATGTCAACCATGATCAAGCATACTCAACTTTGGTCCTAGTCAAGCTCAATCATGGTTAACAACAGTCAACACTGGAAAACCATAATCCACCATAGTAAACCATACTCTTGATCATGGTCAACAATAGTCAACCATAGTTAAGGTAATCATCAACCATAGTAATAGTTAAGGTCAAACATAGTGAACAACATCCATAGTCATGGTCAACCATGGTGATGGCTAGAGATGGTCATCTATGGACAAAAATTTTCCACCATGGATAACCGTTATCAACTATGGTCATCCATATTCAACCATGGTCATGGTTAATGAATTTCAACCATAGTGAAGGTCATGCTCAACCATGGTGAACCATAGCCAACCATAGTAAACCAAATTCAACCAAGGTCTATGAAAGGTAACCATGGTTGTGGTTAGTGTCATGGAAAACAATTGTCAACCATGGCTAACCATTTTCAACCATGGTCAACAATAGTCAACCATAGTGATGGTCAACTACAGTTAACCATGGTCATGGTCAACCATAATTAACCATGGTCATGGTAAACCAAGGTCAACCACAATTAACCATGATCATGGCCAACCAAGGTCAATCATAATTAACCATGGCCAACCAAGGTCAATCATAATTAACCATGGCCTTGGTCTAGCATAATTAACCATGGTCAACCATAGTAAAACGAAGTCAACCTATGTCTATCAAAGTTAACCATGGTCATGGTCATTATCACCATCACCCACAAGAAACCATGCTCATGTTCAACCATAGTCAACCATGGATTCATGGTCTACCATAATCAACCATGCTCATGTTCATCCATAGTCTATCATAGTCAACCATAGTCATGGTGGACCTAGTCATCCATGGTCAACCATTTCATAAATATTTCATTATTATTTATATTCATATTTTAATTCAAAAATATACTAATCCTCTTCATGCATGGACATGGTCAACTATAGGCAATCATACTCTAGGTCATGGTCAACCATATTTATGGTTAAGGTCAACCATGGTCAATGTTATCCATAGTCATGGTCAAGCATTGACATGTCCAACCATGACTGCCATCCATTGGCAACCACAAATAACCATGGTCTTGGTCACCCAAGGTCAACTAAAGTGAAGTTCATGCTCAACCATGGTCAACCATAGTAAACCAAAGTCAACCAAGGTCTACCAAAGTTCACCATAGTCATGGTCATTGTCATGGAAAACAACTTTCAACCATTGTCAACCATGGTCAAGGTCAGCCACATTCAACCATGGTTAGGGTCAACCACAGTCAACCATGGTCATTGTCATGCTCAACAATGGTCAACCATAGTAAACCAAAGTTAACCAAGGTCTACCAAATTTAACCATGGTCATGGTCAACCATATTCATGATCATACATAGTCATTGTCATGGTCATCATCAATTGGAGTTAACTATGGTCATGGTCATGGTCATTGTCAATTGGGGTTAACTATGGTCATGGTCATGGTTAACCATAGTCAACCATAGTCACAATCATGGTCAACCATGGAATCATGCTTTACCAGCCATAATCAACCATAGTTTGTTACACTCAACCATTGTCATGGTCAATATGGTCATTCACGGTCTATCTTTTCATAATATTTCATTACTATTTATATTGATATTTTAATTCACGAATCTAGTAATGTGTCCATCCATGTCAACTAGCACAACTACATTTAATGCATTAATTTTGTACTAATACATTAATTAATAATATTTTAATACTTTGTTAATATATTAATATATTATGAATTATTAATGTATTACTATATTATTAATTTATTAGTATACTAATATTGTATTAATGTAATAATTAATGTATTTTTTTATTAATACATTAATTAATAAAACATTAATGTATTAAATAATTAATAAAATAATACTTTAATGTATTATCAATATGTCAATACATTTATATTTTAGTACATCAATGCATTATTCATTATTACTTTATTAATATATTAATACTTTATTAAAGTATGGATAATGCATTAATTTATTAATACATTACATTATTAATGTCTTAATTAATTTTCCATTAATTAGTACATTAGTTAATTATGTATTAATACACTTCTTGTCTAGTGATCTCCTCACTCACATGTATGTTGTCAATTAGCAACAATCAAATTTAAAAGGTGGAAAATGACATATTTATAGTAAGAAAATTGATCCCTCTTTGTGTCCTTGATAAATAAGGGTTTAAGATGGATCTATGTTGATGTTAGATAAAGTTAAATTAAAAAAATTAAAGTAGAGTCAATTTAAAAATTAACAATAATAAAAATAAAGTCAAATCAAATAAACGAACACAATCCATTAGATAGTACATACATATATATACTAAGTACTTACATATGACAACTTTTAAAATATTAATTCCTTATTAAATGATAAAAAAAATTACACCTTAAGAAATTTGATTATCTTAGATCTATGTTGATATAATATCATAATTTTCATTTTTTTCAATTTCTCTATAACATCACAATTGAAATTTAAATAAAATTATACTTTAATTTTTATTTGAGTTTAATACAATCTTAAACACTTTGTTTTTAATGCTAATTATCATGTATATGTATGTGTATGCTAGGTGCATAGTCATGGCCATAATTTTAATGGAAAATACCAACTTTAATGAAGAGAATAAGATAAGGAATTTTAGTATTAATTTTTAAAATTAAAAATTATAAAATGTTTTTGAATTTATTTAAAAAAAAATCTAAAATTTCTAAAAATAAAAAATAAAACTATTAATAAAATACCCAAATATATAATCATTATATATATATATATAACATAAATTTCTCTTAACAAAATATAGAACAATAAAGTTGCATGGCATGAAGATAAGGCCATTGTATATATTTTTTGGATGGATGGAACAATCTATAGAATGAAAAGGAACAATTTTTGAAAACTAAAATCGCACATTTTGGATAGATATAATTCCTCATTCTCTTGTTGGAATGATCACGAAGTATTAAGTATTTATATATATGAAAGGTCAACTTGCAACGAATTCTACATTAGAATTAGAAATCTTTGTAACACAAGCGAAAAATATATAGTGTTTTGCATTCTTCGTTTCACAAGCAACGAGGGTATTGTATATCAAGATACAAAATTCCATAATTATTATTATGAGGATCAACATATGTTGTTTCAATACTATTGTTTGTGGAATTGCAAAATTTGAAAACATAAATTAGTTTACAAGTAAGTGCGTTGTAGTTTTTTTTTCGTTTCTATAACAACATTGTCGAATGTTAGTAATAGTAAGCTTTTTTAGACATGAAGTTGCTCTAGATCATTGTTAATGAAATGATATAACAACATTGTCGAATGTTAGTAATAGCAAGTTTTTTTTTAGACATGTAGTTCCTCTAGATCATTGATAATGAAATGATTTCTATGTAGTTTTTGTAGGAAAGAAGTATTGGAAAAGTTCTTTAAGTAATGACTTTTAGAAGGTGTATTTATCCCATCTGCTTTTTACTTTTGCATTTTTTCCATGAACATCAACTATGTATGTTAAAGGGTTTCTCGGTTTACAAATGCAACATGTATAATATGGAGTCAACATATGCTACAATTGTAATATTAAGGACTTCTAATCCTCATTCCATAATTTCACTCTACATGAGTCCTACATCACCCTTACTAAGGTTGGTTTTAAAATTCCCCACTTCCTTCAAATTCCCTTCATCATCTACATAATAAAAGGTCTTATTGTATAAATTTGATATGACCTTATATGAATCCATCAAATCCATGTCTATTAAGACATCATATGACCCTAATGGTAAAATATTTAGAGTGGCCCTCGTAATCATCCCATTCATTTCCAAGGAACATGCCTCCACTAACTCACTTAATTTCTTCTTAGATCCTATGGCTAGTTGTACTAACCACATCGTATGAACCTAGTTCTAAAATATTTAGCATGGCCCTTGAAATCATTCTATTCATTTCTAAGGGACATGCCTCAACCAACTCACTTTCCTCTTAGTCCCTATGTCTAGTTGTACTAACCAAGATTTCTTGTGCTTGCGTCTATGAAGGTCACAAGAGTCAACAATTTGAGGTGAAACATAGATAATATTAGATCCCAAGTTAATCAAAATGGAAATATACTACCTAGAAATATTTCCTTGCATTTCCATCGTTGATGTTTGGTGGTTTGTTTCTTGGTCTTCTACAAGAGCATAAATCCTAGTAAGAATTATTGTTAGATCATTAGCATTGTAGGTCATCCTATTGTTGTCTTGTCTATGTGGGAAGTCTCTGAGCAAATTATCTTCTCCACATCCTCAAAATTTCATAGGTTCATTTTGTTGTTCCTTCGACCTTTCCTCTACTGACTCTACTAGTTTGTTTCCACTTTGTGCAGGAAAGTTTTTTTGAAATCTACTACAGGCTATGTAATTCAAATTATGATTATTTTCATAGTTCCTATTCTATTGAGGCTTGCATCATTTATTTCTATAATCAGATTTATATTTTCTCTTTTCCTTCCAAACTTTGGCGGATTTTGGTTTTCGCATGGCTTGCTCGTAGAAGTACTTTCCCTTTTGGATCATATTTTCTAGATTTTTGGGTTAATCAAACTCAATCCTATCCTAGTATCCCTAAGGTATCCCACTGAGAAAGTGTTGTATTTTCACTTTACCATCATAGTACCTTTATTCATCAAATTCTTTGACTTTACCATCATAGTACCTTTTCGAAATGTATTTTTTTTCTAAAGTAATTTTGGAATTTCTTCCATGTAAAATTATTCTCACTGATTCTCTTCACGTTCTTGAGATCTTCCCACTGAATATAATCTTTTCCATTCATATTAAAAATGGCCAATCTAGCCTTTGTATTGATGGAGTAATTGTTCATCATTTAATTCATTATGTTCTTTTTGGGATATTATTATCTTTTCCTTATCATCCATGCAACTTTTAATTCCTAATTTTGGTCTCATCATGGTATCTTCCATATCTTAGGGAATATGAATACTTATTTCTTCATCAGATTCAATTTCTTGATAGTGTTGTAAATCTTCCATGGAAATATTACTACAACTAATTATCCGTGAATTTTTGAATATTGTTCTATCTATTCTATGTACCTCTTTCTTTGATACGGGTGGATATTGGTGACCACCCACCTATTCCAACTCGATCAAAACAATTTTCTTGAAACTTACTATTTTTAGCAGTTTTTTGGTTCCTAAACTTTCGGGGCCATTTTTACGGCCTAATTCTTTTTTCACGATAGAGCACCTCAATGAAATTGAAAGGATCTGATTGAGCCCCAAAAATGAATATCTGCGTAGATACCTTTCCAATGAGCTATCGTGCACCCAAAACGAATATTCTATGCCAAAGTTATGCCCTTGGGAAGTTGATACACCTAACTACCCAAAACGGGGTCCACAAAATTGTTGTCTTTTCATCTTCTAGGGTTAGGGTTTTGGATTTTGTTTATGATAAAAATGCCTTTGGAGCCTCATTGTAAAAATCATCTTCTTGTGAATGTGAGTATTTGTCACATCTCTTCTCAGAGATAAGCCACCATCATAGTGAGTCTGTATTTCTACAGTTTTGTACATTTCGCTCATTAACATAAATTGTGTATTATTGTATCTCTTTGTTTATGGTTGTATGTCTGATATATCTATGTTATATTATTGGATATATGATATATATCTGTAAATATATTTATTATATCTCCGCTCTCATTTTTTGTCGAAAATAATCCGGATTAGTGGTGTCAAAGGAGGCTACTCTTGATCATTTTTTTCAGTGCATGTCCCTGATGACGTTCGAGTATAGCAAGTTGGTTCTCGAGTTTGTCTCTCTTGAGGAAAATATCTCTCACATGCCTAAGAAACCATCCATGGTGAAATAAAATAAAAATGACAGAGCATATGATTCTATTAATCTGTTGCTTGGGAAAGCTTTCATGCGACAGAGGGACGAAATGATGGAGAATTGTTCCCACATCCTTCAACACCTTCTTATAATAGCAGGAATGTATTCATAAAGAGACCATTTTGTACGCACCTCTCCTTTCAAGGTGCAAGTTAATTTTGATATTTCGGTATTTGACGGTCAGATAGATGCATATGCCCTAGAAAAATGGTTAAATATGCTTGAAGGTTATTTTTTTGTTCATAATTTTTTCGATAGGGAAAAGATTGCCTTTGTACTCCTTAATTCTCTCCCTCATGTCAAACATTGTTGGGACACTTACTAGGAGCAAATTTACAGAGAGGAGTCTATAATATATGGGGTCGAGCCCACTTGGGATTTTTTTGTGGATGTGGTCAAGGAACATTATTAACCTAATGGTAACTATGATGAATGATACATGAGATGGACCATGCTAAGTTAAGAGAGGGGCCAGGTTGTGTCATATATCACCAATACCTTCCATACCTTATGCTCACATCTTAGTATCAAATATTCCGAGTAGCATTTGGTTCTAAAATACCGTGGGGATCTACATAGGTACATCCAAACTAAAATAGAGTTTCTTGACATCTCATCACTCGGATATTCCTATTGATAAGTTGCCAAAATTGAGAAAAAATTTAGGCACCATAACAAACGGGAGTTTGGTTTTGCAAATACGCAACAACCAAGGCATGATAAATACGGCCCTAACAAACAACCTCGTGAAAACTACTCCAATCCACAGGAAAGGAAGGGTCATGGGAAGAATAAGAAGGACACTGGAAAGTGGTGTGATTTCCACAAAATCCCCTGACACAACACTGATGAATGTCTCTCAAAACATTCATTGGTGGCCAAGATAAAAGACAAGAAGTCGAACCCTAATTCAAAATATGATTAAGAAAATACACGTAGAAGAACCAATAGATCCTAAAGACGGGGAGCACCTTTTTCATTCATAGATGTGGGTGAATGGGAGCCAACTGCATTTTATTGTTGATAGCGGAATCCAAAAGAACCTCATCTCATCAAAGGTCGTCAAACAATTGGGATTGTTGAAAATACCACATCCGTAGCCATACAACATTGGGTGGCTTCGCCATGGATGATATATTCATGTCAACAATAAATTTTGATTTTTATACGAAATCTAGCCGTTCAAGGATGAGGTATTATGTGATTTTTTCATGTTCGATGTCTGTGATGTTCTTTTGGGCCAACCATGTATGTGGAAGCACCATGTTATTTATGAGTCTCGACCCCACAGTTTCATTGTTACTCTGTGGGGTTATCTCTAAAGGATACCAAAGGTAGTTCCAACTACTGTGCCACCTAAACAGTTCCACAAGGTAGTATTTCATACTACAAAATTCAGGTTATTCACAATCTATTCAAAAGGTGAACAAAAGGACACTACAACCACTACAACCTTGGTCCAAGCACCTTCTATCCAAAAGAAGCAGGTTGAAATTATTGTAGAAAAGCAAAAATATTCCTTGTGAACATAGTTACCTCATCAGGTTCTCGACAACCTCCCACAAACCAAGTAACCTAACTTCTCCAACAAGGCAAGCATCTCACCAAGGTCCAGATTCAAAAAATGCTTCCCCATCTCCCTTGAGAACTCAATGCAATGGATATCATTATTTTCTAAGGAGGGAGGATTGATCCAAGTGGATATCGGTGGCCACCCACCTATTCCAACTTGCTCAAAATTGTTTTATGGAAACTTAGTATTTTTAACATCTTTTTGGTTTTTAAACTTCCGGGGCCATTTTGAAGGCCTAAAATACATTTTTTCACAATTGAGAATCTCAATGATAGCGAAAGGCTTTGATTGATCCCAAAAAAATAATATCCTCGTCAATACCTTTCCAATGAGCTATCGTGTGCCCCAAATGTAGATTGTATGCCAAAGTTACACCCCCGGGAACTTGATACACCTAACTTCCAAAAATGGAGTCCACCAAATTGTTGGTTTTTCATCTTCTTGGGTTAGGGTTTTGGATTTTATTTATTGTAAAAAGGACTTTGGATCCTCATTTTAACAATAATATTCTTGTGAATGTGAGTAACTGTCACATCTCTTCTCAGAGATAAGTTTCGACCATTCTAACGAGTCTTTCACTCTGTATTTCTACAATTTTGTACATTTCGCTCATTAATAGAAATTGTGTATTATTGTATCTTTGTGTTTATGGTTATATCTCTGATATATCTCTGTTATATTATTGAATATCTGATATGTATCTGTACATTTTTTATTATATCTCCGCTCTCATTTCGTGCCGAAAATAATTCAAATCATTCTTGTGTTGAAATAAATAAACATTTTATTAAATGTTTTTTATTCATAAATATACCACTATTATCCTTCCCCTTTTGTTAATCTTATACTACCTTCTTGTACTACCTTCAACCCATCTGATTCAATACTTGTGCCAAGGTCATATCAATCTCCACCTCTATATTTTATCTTGAGCTTTTGTAGGCCTAATCTTGAACCAATTCTTTGATACTAATTATGACATAATTGACCCTCTAATCTTCATTAGGTTGGGGGAGTGTTCATAATTTTCATACTTTTCCACTAATATACCTTTCTCAATCACAACTCTAATACTAGGTCTACGCTTGAAGGTAAACTTTTATCTTCAAGAGATTTCCAACGAATAAAACCACGCTCATATACAAGCTCTAGGTAAGGAGTTATGGCTTCTTGAAATACTACATCTATGTATCGACGAGTGTCACATACCCATAATGTTTTTTTCCCAACAACAATTTATTTTTGACTACGTAAAATGTATTACCCATTAATAATATGTCACGTACAAGGACCCCTTCTTGCAATATTACAATTTAGTCTTAATAGTTTCCATGTACAAATATTGTTTGTTCTATATGGTATACTATGGTCTACTATGTAGTATGGTTATATAGTACACTTTCCATGATACAAGGTTAGAAGTTGACAATCTTTATTAATTCAAAAGGGTAATGGACCTTGTCGTGACCAAGCTTTTATATACCTATGTTGGCAGAATTAATCCACTTGGCTTCTATGTATAGTATAGTCATTTTCAATTGAAAGATGGCTTGTGTCGACCGATCCAGCATGGAGGTAGGTTAACAACTTAATTTGGCAAGGGATGATAATTACATCGTGAGTATGTTTTTTTTGTTGGTTCAATGTTAATTATGTTCGATATTCATTACAAAGAGGTTGGTAGTGGGATAGATGTACCTTTTGATTTTAATTAACACTTGTATGTAGCCTTATGTGGAAATCCCTCTATGCGCCAGGTGTGGTCATCTTTGAAAGAGAGTTGTGTATTTTCCTGATTGCCCCTCGCAATTCTTGAACATTCAATTCATTTTTTTGGAAATCTTCCAGCGGAAGATTAGGGTTCCTTATGGTTTGAGTTTAGAAGGGTTTTGGGATTTCCATTTCTTAAACTTGAGGTTTATATACAGTGTGTTAGATATTTTTATGCCGCATATTTATTATTGACTCTACCTACATTATATCTACATTCATTGCACTGCCTTCGATTAGTCGTTTGGGCATAATCTCGGTTGTTGGTTTTATCCTTCCATTTATAAACGATTTTTTGTAAGTTTTGTTACAGGGTTCCAAAACTACAATTGTTTTTATTTTCTATCTCGGGTTGAAGGTCTTGTGTGCATTTTCTTTTAATCTACGTAATATGGTCGCTTCCATGACCTTTCTTCGATATTTGGTTTTGAAACCTTACAGGTCGTTGAATGTTCTCATTGCATTTTTCTTCTTGCATAAATTTCTTTAATGATAAGATAATACTTGGGATACTTCGACTAATGATGGGCCCTTGGTTGTATGTGAGGGTATCTATAAGAAGGAACGATGTCTCTGGATGGTCGAAATGACTTTCTAACAGAGTTTTGTATCGGGGTTCGAGTTATTTTTGGTAAGAAATATATACCATAACTCTTCGTCATTTTTCTTATAAAGTTTTTGGATAACTTTTGTAATCATTACACATATCTGTAAGTGTATTCGACCAAACTATAAGGGTTACCCTGAGTTAACCGCCCGCAAAACCTGGTGAGTTTACCTTGAGTGTTTTTCTTTTCCATGTGTTAATTTATCGTACCGATATGCTACTCTAATAATTTTCTTTATTTTGCATTTGGAAACCTGGTGGCAGGTATTGGCTATGGTTTGTCGTCTAAGGTGTTCGACCTTGAGAGGTAACTCGGTTTCCAACGTATACCCTAGATACGAATGAGAGTTTGTTACCATCATCTCTGTTCGAATTAGCGGGATGATTACTTATCCTAGCTCTATCGACTATTTAGTCTACACATTAAGAAGTGTATTTGTTCTTTACACTGCATTTTTGTTGCAAATATTCTCTAGATGTATGGTTGTGTATGCGGTTTTCGTATTTTTGTTGCATTTTAAACCAAGACTGGCTAATTCCCCTATGTATTTTAAAAATGTTTTTCAATGTCGTCGATTTAACTATTTATTAATGGAAATTATCCTTTGTTTTTCAGTTTACAGTTGTGAGTGGTTCCATCCTTTACTTGCCATGTTATTATGATTTTCTTGGTTCCCTTTCGTTTAAAGAGGGTTACATAACTATTATACTGATACTATTATTAACTCGTTGTTTTATACTTATATTTTGATACCCTTAACCTTCTGTTTACATTCTAGATTTAATTCATGGCATCAACATTATCGTTTAACATTTAGCGAGTTGATTGTCTCTCAATTTCTATAGTTTCCTTTATGTATATATTCTATAACTTCTTCACAGCATTAGCATTATCATTTGCATCTAGCTTGTTTGTTGTATTTATATTTATATAGTTTTCCACTCTGTACATATTCTAGAACTTCTTCATGGCATTAGAATTATCATTTGCATCTAGCATGTTTGTTGTATATTCCATTTATATAGTTTCCTCTCTATTCTATGTTTTTCTTTACACTTTCTATATTGGTTATGGATATAATCATCTATCTCTAATATTTATCGTGAAAATTATATAATAGAATGATACAAAAGAAAATCCTCTAATCTTTAATTAGATTAAAAACAATTATAACTCATCCATAAACTTCAAATTGCATCGAAACTAAATTCGAACATAATATTCAGAAAATTACATTTAAACACTGAATTTAATCATTGTGCACAAAATTACTAAATAAATAATAATTTAATCTAGAACAAAATGGAAGAAAATGTGTAACCGATATTTCTTTAGGGGAAAACACACGTGAAGTGGACCATTCCTCCTAAATAAAATGTGTAATCGATATTTCTTTAGGGGAAAACACACGTGAAGTGGACCATTCCTCCTAACCTTAGATCAGATCTACCACATATGCCCACTCTGTCACCCCCGAGCGAAATCACGATAAAAAACTAACCAAGTGACTTGCTGCAATGTATAGGGTTATAAGCATGGCTCATCCTCATTCTCATCCTCACCCTCGGAGCTAGATGCCATTGGGATGAACTCTCCATCGGGCCTTACCCGAAGAGAAAATGAGATCGAGTTCTGCGGTTGGTGGAAAATGAATGGGGAAAGATGCTAAACGATAAAAAAACTAACCAAGTGACTTGTTGCAATGTATAGGGTTATAAGCATTACATGAAGATCTTCGTGTCATGTAAGTATTTCTCAGAATTCACATCTGATTTATAATGTCATCACATCCTCTTGGTGAAGTGGACCATTCCTCCTAAAGAAAATGTGTAATCGATATTTCTTTAGGGGAAAACACATGTGAAGTGGACCATTCCTCCTAACCTTAGATCAAATCTACCACATATGCCCACTCTGTCACCCCCAAGCTAAATCACGATAAAAAACTAATCAAGTGACTTGCTGCAATGTATAGGGTTATAAGCATTACATGAAGATCTTCGTGTCATGTAAGTATTTCTCAGAATTCACATATGATTTATAATGTCATCACATCCTCTTGGTTCTCTTTATTTATAATATTTTTCTCAGTCTTTTCACACTTGTACTAGCCTCCTGCTCATTGACCAACTACCAATTTGATTTTTTTTTTTTTTCATTCACCACCTGTCAATCTAATTTTTACACATGTTCCTAAAAACCTGAGATCTTGTCTCACTTTGGTTGAGTTAATTCAAAATATCTTCACCACTTGTCCCCCTTCTACTTTCACTTGGTAGTTCTCTTTGGATCAATGGATTTTCTCTTCTAATAGTACCACTTAACATGTGCTTCGTCTTTTTTTATTAATAAAATAATAAATAAACAATAAGTTTTTGATTTAGATCACTAGGATAAAAAATGTGTTCATAACAAAATAATAAAAATAATAATAAGTTTAAATTCAAAATTTTGGGTTATCGCATCCACCCCCCTTAGAACTTAACAATTTCCTCGATGTTATCTAATCTTGATTTGAATCATTCTGGAACAGAAATGGATATGCTTTCCGCATATGATCCTCCATTTCCCATGTAACCTCTTAGGAAATAAGGTGCCTCCACTATTTAATCTTGATTTGAATCATTCTGGAACAGAAATGGATATGCTTTCCGCATATGATCCTCCATTTCCCATGTAACCTCTTAGGAAATAAGGTGCCTCCACTATCTAATCTTGATTTGAATAATTCTGGAACGGAAATGGATATGCTTTCCGCATATGATCCTCCATTTCCCATGTAACCTCTTAGGAACTAAAGTGCCTCCATTGCACCTTTACCTGTCTAATGGCTCGATTCCAGAGTGTAAGCTCCCTCCTGTCGAGATTAGGATCTGGATCTACTGGGATCATATTCCAATCCAAAAAATGATTAGAATCATGTATATATATTTTTAACAATGAAACATGGAATGCATCATGTACTTTTATTGTAGATGGAAGTGCAAGTTGATAAGCTACAAGTCTTATTTGTGCAAGCACTTCAAAGGGACCACAATATATAAGCTACAAGTCTTATCTGTGCAAGCAATTCAAAGGGACCACAATATATAGGAGTTAATTTAGTATCTCTTCTCAATCTTAAAGAACTTCTTTTAGGCCTTACTCTTGTATACACATTGTGATACCCCAATTTTCCAAAGTTTAAACTTAATTATTTACTTAATTATTTTTTGATAAGCAACACATTATTGATCCTAGTGATCTAACTCAAGGAATTATTATTGTTTTAATTTTTATTTTATTAATAAAAGAGAAAGAGGAGACACACATGAGTTGGGACTGTTAGAAGAGAAAATTCGTGGATCTAGAGTGAACCACCAAGTGATAGCAGAAGGGGGGAAAGTTGTGAATATTGGTTGAGTTAACTCAACAGAAGTGAGACAAGATCTCATGTTTTTAGGAACATGAGTAATAATCAGATTGACAGGTGGTCAATGAGTAAAAGGCTCAAAAAATTGTCAAATATCTAGGAAAATATTTAAATGAATGAAAAATAAGAGAATGGGATGTCATTCTGACTCAGATGAGAATTCTAAGAAGTACTGAAATGACATAGAAAATATTCACATAAATCTTGGAACCCTATACACTGCGAGAGGTCACTTGGTTGGTTGCATCGGGATTTATCTCGGGGGTGACCAAGTAGGAATAGGTGGAAACTCTGATCTAAGTTTGGGAGGAACAACCCACCTTACATGTGTTTTCCCCTATGGAAACTCAATTACAGGTTTTTCTTATAAGTTTGCTTCTTCCATTCTTTTTTCAATTTGAATTTTATATCATCAAGATTTCATAGAAAAATCTATATCGATGTGCTTAGTGTGGAGATTTAAGTTAGAAATATTGAGTCATTATTTTAATTATCATTCAATTTAAGTTTATGGATATATAACAAAGTTATCATGTCTCATTTTACTATACAGGTGTCATGTCGAATATCAGAGATATCGATTTTTATCTATATTCAATATGATATGCATCAAACAGTCTAGAGACAAGACCAAAATTTCTTATTAAGAAACATAGAAGAAATTATATGATATTCATCCAATAGTATAGATACAAGACCATTTGTTCATATAAAGAAGCAAAGAATAAATTATATGATATACATCGAACAGTCTAGATACAAGACCAAGAGTTTTTATAAAGAAACATAGAGAGAAATTATATGATATGCATCGAACAGTCTAGATACAAGACCAATAGTTCTTATAAAGAAACAAAGAGGTAATTATATGATAAATTCAATACAAATAGTTTTGTTGTGATAAATAAATATAGAGGAAATTATATTATGCAAAAAATAGACTAGATGCAAGCCAAGAATTCTTTTGCAAAAGGGAAAACTTTATTCTTTTGCAAAAGGGAAAACTTTATTGTATGAAACAAACAAACTTTTATCATAGAGAACCTAGAATTATATACATAGAAAGGGAATCGAGCTCATGAAACAAGCAAAAGAAATATACAAACATGACCACAAGGAATATCTAGAATAAAAATTTATAGAGAAGAAAGCATTCATATAACCCACGAAATTAAACCAAACGTCAATGTCGTTGCTATGATCTTAAATAACATAATGCTATTGTTAGGTAGTTTGCTAAAAAGAAAAAAAAAATATAACGACAAGTATAATTGGCTAGATCGATAAATCTTGGAAATATCCTTTATAAAATAAGTTACCAGTAGTTACAAAATGGGTTAACCCAGCTCTATAGGTGACAGAAGCAAAAACCTTCTTTAAAAAAATATATATATACATGATATTTTTTCCTAAATTTAAAACTGAATCAAAATTACAGAATCCCTCTTTCATATGCAACTACCGAGTTATATAGCAAACCAACTATAAACTAGAATGGGATTATCAAAGTTAACTATCTAACTAATGTCAAAGAAGAATTGAGTATCAATCTTCATTCACGGAAAGAGTCTTTGAGGGAAATAAAAGTACCTTTTTAAAAGGTCGAGTACCCTGGCCGAGGATCTAAACCAATTCCTTCAAGCAAGGACACAGTAATTGGAGTTAGTATAATACTTGAGAAAAGCACCTCATTAAAAAGAAAAGAAAAAAGTGTCGAAAGAAAGGAATCATTACAGGAATTTCGACATAAGATTTGGTATAGAAACCCTGTCACTTCTGGTCGAGTGATATCTGTAGTAACCCACAAATATGTTACAAATAAAACTAAAAATTACTTAGATAATGAAAAGGAATAGGGTGTGAATCTCTTACCAGAACTAACTTGGGGTGAGTTGTCTTTCCAGTAGAACTCCTCAAGCAACAAGTGACGTCTCTCTCTTCCTTGATGGGTACCCTCAGAAACGTCAAGGGGCTGATCATTAGTTGAGAATCTAACAAAATTTACCATAATAGAATAATAAAAAAAGTAAACAATTGAACACCAAGACACACATTAGAAAACCCTGTGGCGTTATTCATAGCTAAACTTAGAATAGGGTTTTAGTAACAACATTGGTATCCAAAGGAAGGAAAATACTTGCAAGACAACATGTTTTCTGAAAAGACACCACCCTCGATAGAGTTCGTGATAGGACTATTAAACAAGGTAAAGACCAGAGTGCCAAACAAGAATATAAATAGGCTCCCAGTGACAAAGAAATCTAGGACAAGGAGTAATGAACAAAAAAGGTAGCATAGGTGACATACAAAGAGAACAAAACCCTAGTGAACCAACATGTATCCTTGCCTTCCTCCGGAATTTACCTAACCATGAATTGGAATAATGTGAAAACTGCATAGAAGGGTCGAGACTTACCCTTACGACTCATACTCCAAGAAAAAACACACTTGGCACATGAAGAGTTTTCCACGGGCATCATAAGGACAAATGTTATTTATGAGTTTAGGGTATGCTCGACCAACTTTCATTAATTGTCAAACACCCCTACTTAATGCTCCCAAATCATGATTATCATTGACCAAACAAGCGTAATAATAATAAGTATGATTAATAGTTGTCATTTATGTTTTTCCCACAACCGAAGGGTTGGGTTAAAGTCTTAAGTGCTTGTAAGAACTATCATTTTCCACCATCTTATGTTTCTTTTACAAGATTCATGACAAGGGTCTTCCCTAGGTTGACCCACAAAGGTCCTTAACACATATACGAGTTTCAACCAAATTTTTAAACCACCACCAAGAAGTATAACATAGTTTTTAATTTATGACAATAAGACTATGACATAGGAAAAGTAGCACTTGGTACTTTTAAGGTAAAATTCTTCAAGGACAGAAGTGGTTGTGATAATATGATTCACATAGTTAAATAATGTTCCTATCAATCTTATGATATAGATATATATAAGAAAAAAAAAAAAATTACTTCTTGTTTTTTTGGGTATGTGACATAATGGTACCAAATCTTTATGAACAACACTCTACCTAATGAGCTCAACTGGGAAGACTAATTTATTGTTGTTATATTTATTCTTACCACTAGGAAGATAGTTGTAATTTTTAGGAAGGATGACAAAAGTACCAATTCTACCTAAAGAAGGGTCACATCAAAATGCACCAGAAAATATTGAACAAGGAGATATTGGTGAAGGGAATATATGGGTTAACCTGAATGAAAGCATGGATAATAGACAATCAAAACTAATACAAACTCTATAGGGTCTAAGAGATGAACTAAATTTTTTTAAAGAAGATATTGAACGAATTATAAATACACAAGAAGAACTTAACGCAATATTGTTATACAAGTTATGTAATCAAAATTATTGTAAGAATAAAGGTCAATTTTCAAGAAATTCAAAAACTGATCTACACAAGAAGAAGTCTAGGAAATTCAAACACACTGAATCAGCGACAAAAAATGTATTTAATTAAACTGAAAATTCAAGTGAGGACATTCCCAAATTGGAACAAAGAACTAAAAAGAAACATAAGCATCATGAGGAAATTATGGGAGAATTTAAGAAAACAAAACCTCCAATCTTTAATGGTGAGATTGAGACTGGAGTAGAGGAAGAAGCTTAGCTTTCCTGTATACAAAAATAATTTCAGATATATAATTATATAAGTGAACTTAAAGAAAGAACGGCTATCTATAATCTGACCGAGAAGGTAGATATATGGTGGAAAGATATAAAAAAGGTAAAGAATATTAAGGAACACAAAATCACTTGGAAAATTTTTGAGAGATATTTTAAGAAACAATATCTATCATAACAATACTATGAAAGTAAAGATAAATAATTCTATGAACTAAAATTGGGAAATTTAACCATGAAGGATTTTTGCAGCAATGTTTTAAGCTTATTACACTATGTACCATATATTATGGATGAAAAAGCTAAGATGCAACGCTTCTTGAGTTTCCTACCTATGTCATACAAAGACATGATGGAATTTGACAATCCTAACACTTTAGCAGAAGCTATGCATAAGTATAATATATGTTTTGAACAATATAAAACTAGAAATGAGAATACTAAAAAATGGAAGGGCAAGAAGGTGGAATAGTTTCATCCATGAAGAAAGGAAAGAAAGTTTTTAAATAAAAAAATTGTGAAAGGGTTTCAAGGAAATAATTACATACATAATAAGCCTTATAAACCATCTAATAATAAAAAATAAAAACCAAGAACTTTTTATAATAAATAAACTTCCCAAAAAGAAGCAGTAAAGTGTTGGGAGTGTGGTGAACCACATTATTTCAAGGATTGTCCTCGCAAAAATAAAAACAACAACAATAGACATACATTTCGAGAAGATACTACAGTTGCTGAAATAACAAGGAGTACCCAAAATATTAGCTCAGCCTTGGAGAACATACAAGCAGATCATCAGGCCTCCATGGTGGAAGTAGAAGGTATGTTGAATAGTCAACCAATTTCTATCTCAATTGATCCAGGTGCTAGTCTAAGTTATGTTTCACCTAAGATAGTAGAAATGTATAAGTTACGATTTTTTTTTTGAAAAGGCATGGTTAGTACAGATTTCTACATGAACAAAAAGGAAAATTGCAAACCTTGTTAAAGGTTGTGAAATTAGCATGAATGGATTTAAAACTCAAGCAAATTTGAATATTTTGCAACTAGGGTCATATGATGTATTGATTGATATGGAATGGTTAGAAAAATATAAGGTAATTCTAAACTACTATGATAAAAAGGTTACTTACGTAGATGACAATTGTAACATTATTGATATCAATGGAATACCAAGAACCATTAGTATCAGGAAGATCTCAACTCTATAGATTAAAAGATGTGTTCATAAGGGATGAAAAGTATTTGTTGTTCATGTAATAAATAATTAAAAAGAATAAAGTAAAAAAGGATATGGAAAATAATGCTATATTTCATGCATTTCAAGATGTATTCCGAGAAATTCTTGGATTACCTCCTAAGAGATAAATAGACTTCTCCATAGACTTATTACTAGGAGAAATACCAACCTCAAAGGATCCATATCAGATGAATATCTTGGAAGATAATGAATTTAAATATCAACTTCAATAATTGTTAGACAAAATGTATATTTGATCAAGTGTATCTCCTTGGGGATCACCAGTACTATTTGTCAAGAAGAAATATGGAACCTTACGACTATATATAGACTATTGAAAAATTAATAAAATGACAATTAAAAACATGCATCCTTTACCCGGCATTGATTGGTGAACATACTGGGGACTTGAATTAAAATTCTCCCCAATTAGGCTACTGGAGGTTTATTTCTTACGTGTTTTCATGTGTAGGGGTCAAAATCGTCCTAATATCAGCCTTTGAGAGCATGATTTCACCCCACCTCAAGAGAATTTTTTCAAAATTGTTGTCTCACCAACTTCTTTGTGTGTGCGTGGGTTTGGGACAAAAATATGCATGGTCCACAAACTTCTTCTCTCTTTCATAACTCTCCAACTACAGGGTTTGTGAATTGTGCACGACTGTTTTCGATTCTTCCACATGCCTGTCTTATTTTTGCAAAATTGTAAGTCTTGAGTTTCCCAATGCCACTCAATAGTTTAGATTTGATTTTAGCACTTTGTAAAAGCTAGTACAAGCATGATAAGATCTCATTATTGCATACATAGACCCCACATCAGACATAGATAATTAGCGATATTAAGAGGAACATATATACCTTTGATTTCCTTGGTTTCCATGTGGATGGCCTAATTTTTTTTTTGCATTTGAGCCTTAGAACAAATACTTCATTTTACAAAGTCATCACATTAAACTGGGACTAAAAGACCATCCAAATTGCTATTGGAGTATTCTCTTTCCTCACACCTTAGTATGATCTTGGAAATCAGAAAAAGAGATTGCTTAGATAAGTCTCCATATCCCTTGGTAAATCAAATCACTTTAAAAAATAGGCCAATCCTCTCAACTTACCTGTTGAAAATTGATCTTAAAAGAGTTGTAAGGGCGATATACCCACATGCATACAATTATATGATAGTTTTCAAATTTTTATATTAAGTCACCTAAGGAGTTTAAAGAAGTTGTAAGGGCCCACACATGCCCACATTCTCACAATATAGGACTAGTTTCAAGTTTTCTAGATTACAAAACACCCTAGGAAGATAAAGGGTCCAAGTAAGTATTATCATATCTGCTGTGATAGCTTAGAATTTACTTGTTTTTGCAAGGGTCATTTTAAACAAATTTACTAAGTTATCCAAAAAAGATAAGTAAAGTACCACACGATGTCCACCATGCTAAAATAATGAATTTAATTTATTAAAAACATGTTTCACAATCACCACTCCTTGCACACACTCTCACTCATTCAAAAACCCGTTTTCCAGATACTTGAAACTCTTGTGGGATTCATTTGTTTAGAAAAGGGTCTTTGTGCACACCTTTATAAAGAAATAAGTTGGTCCATGACCTGAAATTCACAACCCTCTTTCAAATTGTAAAAACAACCATAATCAACCCACTTTCTAACCTCCAAAGGAGGAACACAAAAGAATTTGGTAGTCTAAGTTACGATTTTGGCGATAGGGATGCAAATAACAACCCGTCATCATTTCTCATTTGAAACTTAGTAAGTTGTGAATTACGGTGCCAAAATCCTCCCACTCAAGCATTCCTATACCATAAGGTAGGGAGACAACTGCGAAGGGTCGAAGGCTGAGGTCCACTTGTTATTTGAGTGCCTTGTTGGGTCACCAAAGCCTTGGAAATCATCCATCCTGTGACCGATTTTTGAGGCCAAAAATATAAATTTCGTGCTTGATGGAGGTATCTTAGAAGAAAAAATTAGGATTTATCTACCCAAGGTGGCAGTTGTGGGTTGCAATCACACCTCAGTCATATTTTGAATAGTTGTTGGGAAATATTTCCAGTACTTTCGGGATATGCTCCCTTCATCCCTCATTATAACTGAGTGTTCGCCCTTCACTAGTTTCTCCTCAAGTGGGTTATGACCCCGCTGTAGAGATATTTTTTGGAGGTCCAATGTTGTTTGAGAGGAATGTCATTAAATTGGATAGGAAATTTTCACTTGTTATTTTATTTCTATTCCCCCACGAGGAGTTACAAAAAAAAAAAACCCAAACCACTTTTCACATTTTCTTGATGTATGATTTTCACCACTTGAAGCACTTGCAATCTTATGAATACATTGTTTAAATTAATTTGAAATTAGTTTTTCCTATCATTCCTCACCATTATTTATGCACACCCACTTCTAGGCTAGAATTATAATGGAAGCACTGTATCCCCGTTGTTCTATATGCTTGAGAAATTTACCCCAATTTTGGGCGGTGTTCCTAATTTCAATGAGACATCAACAGTACCATCACATGCACCAGTTACTGCTACTATACTAGGCTAAGTATTACTAGGATCGAATGTGCTTGGAACCAATATCCCAAGTAAATCACAAGAAAACCCTCCACCACAAGAAGGCAGAGCCCTAACGTTTTCACAAAGTACAAGATCCCAAGGAAGCAGTTCCTCCCACAACATGGAAGGATCCACTCCTATCATGCAATTTTTGTCTTCGCACAATATCCCTGATCTAACCAAACTGAAAAATGATCCCATATTGCACAACCCTACTTGGATTAATATGCCCACAAAACTACCTTCAGACATCCCTAAGTTTGAAGGAAAATTCGGAGAGGACCCTGCCAACCATGTCATGTCCTTCCACTTGTGGTGTTATTCCAATAGAATAATGGAGGATTCTATTTGTCTATGGTTATTTTAGAGAACCCTCACTGGTACAAAAACCAAATGGTACATGGACGTAGGGATGATTTTAGGGGCCAAATTTCTCTCATGGGCTAATTTTCCATGGTTTTTCCAAAAATGAGAATCGTTATTTTAAAAGTGATTCACCCAACTTCTATAGGATATAATTATTTCACCTTAAAAATCGCCAAAATTTTACAAAAAACTATATAAAATACTTAGAAATTTGAATATTTTTACAAAAATATCGCCAAACATTTATAGTTGACATATGAAGGATTAGTAATATTCTCCAAGGTTTCTACATTTTAAAATAAATTTCCATCCTTAAAATAATCCCTACATGGATGAGAAGTCCTGAGCGCACTCAACATTTGAATCATTAGCCAATGCATTCCTGCCATTTTTTCAACTTCCCATCCATCATCATACCCGGTCTGAAATCCTGTCAGAATGCAAACAAAACATTGTTACTCGCATTTTAGACCATATTCAAGAATGGCGTAGATGTTGTAACATTTGTAAATAAAACACCACCCCTTAGAAAAGGCTATATTGGTTCCTCTAATCACTCGTTCCTTCCCTTACTAAAGATGTGGCCACAACCCTCCCCCAAAATAAATATGAATCCATCACTAAGGAACACTAGTTTGACCTCATCTACTCCTGATCAGGGTACCTATACATATTCCTTCTAGATTTTCCTCGTTTGTTTTCCTTTGGTCAAGAATAACCTAAAAAATTGTACACTGCTAATGGGTTGATTGGCTCTATGGATCGTATTCAACCACATGCACAACTGGTACCCATATATGGAACCAATACATACCTTCAACCATATGGGGGAGCTTCATATAACCCTCCCCCACCACCACCATTCATGGCACCTCCCATTCTCCCCATGGGTACACATCTACCCACATCCCTTCCCGAACCAATCCTCATCCCTCAATTGGTTCCTCCACCAAAACTGTCCTATCCACCTAGTAATAATGGATCCACCTCCACTTCTTACAACCCATCTGGACCCCCACAAGGTAACCCATACTATCCCTTCCCAGGTTGACCACAACCTGTTGCACCCCCACATGGACAACACCGGGCGAGGGTCAATTTCATCCAACCTTCCCCTCTTCAACAAGTTTAATATTTTGAACAATTGAATATGACCAATCCACCTCACTAGCTGATCCATTACTTACCACTTCTAATTCTCCCCAACCATCAACCGGATAACCATTCATTATTCATCATCCTAATATTGAATCCATTACCTGCATGTTCTACACACCCTTGTGTAATAATGTGCATAACCCGCATGCTAGGGTTTCCCATAGCTACAGTATTATTGACGATCTCATTCAATCTTTCATTTTCATGTTAGTTATGGAAGTCCTTTAAATATGCCCTTCCCAATGAAAGGAATTACTTTAACAACTGGGGGAAGTATATCATGCAGATACCCATCTAATCACATTTGATTTAGATAGAGCATACCCCTGACTCTCATCATTAGTTACGTTCCATATTTCTATCAAAATATGTAATATCACGGTGCATCGCTACATCATAGATGAAGGAGAATACCCTTGCATCATGTCCAAATCAGTGTGGAAAAAACTTAGTTCTTTAGAGTTGATCCCCTCCACCATCACTCTTTGTTCTTATGATGGTCGGCTATCCCAACCAGAAGGCTTGTATCAAAAAACTTCTATCAAATTAGGGGGAAAAATAATTATCATCAAAATAGAAGTCATCGATGCCTAATAGGATTATAATATCCTCTTTGGATGAAGCTACATGTATGCCATGCAAGATGTGTCTTCCTCGGTCTTTTGTATGATACTCTTCCCTCACAATGGGAAAATTGTCACCATTGATCGATTAACCCAACAAGAACCCAACCAATCAGGGAACATATATAACATCCTACCACTTATTTTGCTCGAGTTCTAACCATGTCTCAATGATATACGTTGGACTAGGGTTGTTTCAGGATCCATATTTTATTGGTACATACCAAGGCTTCCCACACCCCAAATCCACCACCGTTGATTTGTTCATTGTCACGAATGATGGAGTAGAGATACCAAACCCCCTGTCTACCAAGAACTCATCAAAATCCATAACCACGCCTTCCCATATCACCCCAATACTTCATGACAAACTCCCCATATAGAATCCTCGGGATGAAATATCGGAGAGTCTACCACCTAGGTTAAATTATTGTTTTTAAGACAGTCCCACATGCCATCACCCAAATACCCTTCTTTTATCCTCTCCCAGGAGTAACAACATATCAAGTTGCTTCTACCCTCACCTTACTAGATATGTTCATCTCCATCCTTGTATGGTATATAGAACCACCAACTATGGTACCAGGTTTATCTCTTCCACCGTAACCCACGATACCATTACCATGATTAGTGGCTCATCCATCCACTCACCCAAATGGTCACAAAGTTGGAGGAAATAATACCACCACAGGAGAAGCTACCTCTGGAACAGGTTGCACTACCACAAACCAACGAGGCACACACAAAAAGAAGGAACCTTCTCTCCCTTCCCCACCTTTCATACCACCTCCATGCACATTGTGAAACACAATTGGAAACCCTACCAATATTTTCCCTTCTTTACTTGAGTTATGAAGTCTCATTCCAAAACCCATAAGTACACCACTACTCCCTAAAACAGTCCTCCCATCGGCCTCCCCTGAACCTTCTTCCTCGAAACCTCCTAGTTTGAGAACCAATAATTCTTGCACCATTTGTTCTCAATAAGACCATTACACACACCATTTCACGACCCTCTCTTAATTTCAGGACACTCTTGCAGTAGTGTGCCAGACCACATTACCCAAATCATCCCAACCAATCGCCTTGGTACAACTAGTTACCGGCATTCTCTATGTCTCTACATCAATGAATGAGAACATGCGATGCCCTTGCACACTATGTTACCAGAGATACCATTAAAAATATCGTTGTTCACTCATCATTGAGGGGAACACATGGTGGAGGGCCTCCATCACACCCATTTCACCAAGTGTACCAACCTCAGTAAACCCGATAGTGAATGATAATCATCCAAGAATTCATGGGATACCTCCCCCAAGGCTCATCCCCTTTCCATTGACCCCTCTTTACATTCTACCATGATTTGAGGACTTCCCCACAAACCCCCTCCAACTCTCCTATAACACTGGTTTATGAGATTCCCCCTCCTCCATACCATTGCACATCCAATTCATATATGGATATTTGGTTCATGACGTCTATCGACAGTTCCTATTCATATCCCATAGTTCCATCTACCTCATGGACCAATGATGATATCAAATATTCATCGAACCCCCCCATGAATATCGACATCCCACACTGCCCCATTACAGACTCCCTATACTCCATCATCTTTCAGTCCGATGAAGAAATTTTAGAAGTCCTATGTGCACCTGATTACCCCGGGGATGCTTTTCATCACCGATCCCTTTTTATGGCGCACAACGCCTTTCAACCACCAACAAACACCCATGTATGTACCATTGAAGTGATATATTTCATCCCTTCTGGCCATGTAGACTATTTCAAGAATCCAATACCCACCCCCGACACATTTGAAGAAGGTAACATGGACAATATCTCACCCACCATCAATATTGATATTTCAGTCAAACACAATATCATGGAAGAAATAACCCTGGGGGAAGCATGCTCCCCAGAGAAAATTATAGCATACAAACCCTCGACCAAGAAAAGTTCGAATCATATGGTGAGGACCCTATGTCATCCATCATTGTCTTACTAAATGCACCTTCATCTTAGTCCACATTGAAGGCATTTCCCTCAAGGACCCAACGATAAGGTTATACTACAAAAAAATATACCCTTGAGCATAACCATTTTACCTTAGGTTTTCCTTTCTTTCCTAGTTTATTTTAGTCTTTTTTGATATATCTCTCTCATTATGTGAGCCTAATCCAATGTCCTTGTGTCAACAGATGAATTCATCATTCACTTATCACATCGTGTACGTGGACGGATCCAGCCACTGGACTTAGAATCTCGCTTTGACATCTTGGGCCATCTACAAGCCCTAACATGTGTTGATCCACTATAGAGGCATATTCCTCATCCCCGCCACCAATAACCAAGTCGAATATGTTGTCATCATTTGTATCCTCTCTGAGGCTAGTCACCTTCATATTCGTCACCTTAGATTTCTCTTAGATTCTCAGCTCATGGTCCATCAACTTAACAATGTGTATCGTGTCTGTGATTCATGCCTATATCGAAAGTACCTGCAAGTCAAACTTCTGCAACATAATTTTGATTCAATCACATTTGCTCATAATTCTAGAAACCACAACCAGATGGTAGATAACATAGTTAATCAAGTACTAGATTGGAATTTATCAGATTAACATATGTATTTCATTCATCCATCAACAAATAAAATAAAAACACATATCAAATACACACATCTCCCAAAAGGTATACTCATATATATATATATATATAGATCACTCATTTATTTGAATAAAAAATAGATACATATACGCCTTCAGTCCATGGCTAGGCCATCTCAACATATCTATACAAAAGGTGGAGTTCAAATTACTCCTACATAGTACAAAATCAGGCACAACCTGTATAAGGTCTTCCTATCACCTAAGGTAACCTAAATCTAGTACATCATCATCACCTGGTGGAGCTCCCCCAGGTGGAATATCCACAATAGGAATACTCCATGTCATATTTGCACCCTCCATCATTGCTCGTCGAATAAATGAACCCTGGCATGGGTCCCCACCAATGAAAACTCTAGGTTACCCTCATCTAATATATAAAGTCACAACTCCTCGAGAACTCTGTCAAGGATACCCTCAATGTACCTCCTCAGGTCCTCCATATCCCGGTCCTGTGCCCCAGGCTCAACTCTGCCCTGACCACCTCCTCATCCTCCTCCCATTTCATGTGTCATTTTTGGCCCTGCTGCATGTGCTGGGCCTACCCCAATATCATCAAACGGATGGCCCCTGTTAGGCCACCCCTCCTCTACCTGCTCATCAACCAACCCAAAAGAAACATCTGCGTCACGACCACTGGGTACTGCATCTGCATGACCAAACCAACAAAGATGTGTCAGTACTAGCAATGTATACATATATAAATGACTAATCCTAAATAAATACGTATCATATACGCACGTCTTTCTTCCTAGTCCTCCCCAGGTGCCATACACATGCCTCGATGAGGCCAAAAATCCATCCCATGATATGGGAACTCATAAAATACCTGAGGGATCTACCACCAGACCTTCTCAAACATAGGGGTAAAGTAGTGCCCCAGATCCCCTCCACCATGTCGGGGATGTCTCTCATGCCAGCTCATCAATCTCAGATCCTGCATCATCGACTGATCAAAAATAGCCTGAGGGCATAGCAATACCACCCTCTCAAACATGAAGGCACACAAAACTAAGACAAAGGAAAACACATCGCCTATGGTCACTACACACCGGTCCAGCTGTTCCACCATACATGTGCGAATCAATCGGGCCCAAGAAAACATCCAGTCATTCATGTCCTACTTTGCAATCACCATATGCGCACCAAAAATGTGTTTTGGCTACAGTGACCCGTAGATCTGGACCACCATCGCATAAAACACCTGTACCTCGAGTGAGTCAATAAAGATGATACCGATAGATCCACCACTCATAATTGCTTCCCCTTAGAAGTATCGTCCATGCAATCCCCCCACCGTCACCCAATTCGGTAGCCGCAACTTCTCTACCAAAGACACCCCTCAAAATGGGAGCCCAATGATGATATAAATATGAATATCTGCAGTAATCCGTAGATCTCTCTGATGCACAAAAAAACACTGTTGATCTAGCTGCCACATCCACACTATGAATTCTAGCAGTGGCTCTTGGGTATGGATCAGTGGACAATTAAAAAAAAATAGTAAACCAGCCCGGGCCAAATGTTGTGATTGTCGTATCTGTGCATCATCTCCCACCTCTCTCCTAAGAGGCTCCTAGTCTCTCTCCCTCCACGACATCGACATCCTCCCTCTCTTACTGGTCACCTACATCCATGGAAACATAAGCTATGTTAGCTCATAATAATGAAAAAACTCCAATAAAATCCATATAAATCGATTGTTTCTCCTGTGTGACTATTCCCATAATAGTCGTGCACATTTGTGCGATTGTTTCACTTACAATCCTGCACTCCTGCGTGACTGTTCCACTTACAATCGTGCACTCCTACGTGATTGTTCACCAAACAATCGCATAGTTCTTGCATGACTATGGGCATGGATGTGTGTTCAAAAATCGCACATGTGCACTAGTGTTATTTTTACAGTCACATTCATTTGCGCGACTATTACTTAAACAACCGAATACATGCCCAACCCTCCTTCACACAGCTGAAAATACAGGAATCACACACATATGTGCAGGTTCCATTGATACAGTTGCACACTGTGTGTGTCCTTATCAATTAAACTTGCACAGATGTGCACAGGGATCACAGGATTGTATGCACAGACCCACCACCACACCAAAATAAATAGTCGTACGAACCCCTACCCTCCCAAGACCATGCCTACACTACTCAAGAGGTTTTGATGGCTTACCTGGGTCTCTCACCACTAAAATTTGACCTCTCCTTCTCTCCCATGGCTCAACAACATCCATGCAGACAACTCTCAGACCTCCATAGCTGCAAGTACAAATGAGGTGGTTATGTGGGCCCCATGCCCTTATATACGCCCTTTTTCCCAACTTCCTCACGTTCGTTCAAGATAATTCAAGCTTCATTTCTCAGATTGTTCACACCTACATGATCCAGATTCCCTCACCTTCACAACAATACTCTCAGATTCTCATTTCATTTTGGAGCCCCGGGGACCCCTTTTTCTCACCCTGGGTGCAAGTATGCACCCTCTGTCCACATTTCATTATCGTGCAACTATTATATATATTTTTATTTTCAATATATGTTTCATGTCGGGTATTTGGTTTGAAAGTGTAGGTCCTCACCCATGACCCCCTTCATGATGTCATCCATGGGATCCCTTGGCTCCTCCAGCTATATATTCCAAACTAGCATATAATTGAACGCTCTTCTCACAGTTTCATTTCCCAATCATACCCCTTTATAGCTATCCTCAGGTTCCCCACACCTGGCTCTACAATACCATCACCTCCATTGCATTAGTACCGCCATCAAGTAGCTCTCTCACCTCCATGAGTTTTCCCACATATATTTACCCTTGGCATATTGATTCTCATGATGTTATACCTATTAGGCTCAGGATTTCTGGTAATGTTACATGAAATCACACGAACCTCATACTCCATCCTCATCATCCTTATAACCACCTCATTATGGACTCCCACTTTATGCTTTTTGGTTACATTAAATGCACCCCCACATTATCATTAACTTGCCATATCATCCAATAACAATTGCCCATCTACAATGTCATCCTCCATTCATCTACCTAGTACAAAAACTAACCAATAAGGCCCCCACTCTCCACCATTCTCTACTTTCACCCTATACAGGCCAAGCCATACTTCATTGGGGAACCCATTTCTATACATGTGCTTTCAAACCCATTCTTTATTCATTTGGTAACTGTAAAAAACATGCTTTACATTTTAGCAAGTACAATAGATTTTGGCCATTGCACATGATGGTGTTTTTCTCTTGGCACATTGCAACCCTTGTTAATATTTGTTGGGGCATCTCACTTACCTCACACCATCTACAAGATATTTTTATCCAAGCCAAAATTTTGACCACCAATAGACCTTTGTGTCCCATATCGCTCTATATTTTGATATATGTTACATCCCCTTGTAGTCTCACCCATTCAACACAGCTTTCCAAGATCTGGTCATCCCCCTAACACAAAATACTATATTGTGGTTGCTTCCATTCATCAATACCCCGAAACCAAGGGAAGTTCTAGAATCCTGTATATTCCACACATCGTCCATGATTACCACCCGATTTACTGGTACCAATACAGTTTTTGACACCATGTTAATGAACCGGATATCCAAAAGTCCTTTGCTTCTTATCGTCGTGTCACCTTTCGTGTCAACGTCAACAAATTTATAGAAAAGTGACAGTATCTTGGATCTCATTCCATTGACAATGAGTAGCCTCAGACGACAAATATATAGTCCTAATTGCTCTTGGATTTCATTGATCCCCATGAAATTCAACTCCAACACAATCTCATGATACTGTGGATCTTACTTTGTGACCATTGTAGTTTTCAGTAGTGGTTGAAGACTTATGAATTTAATTAGGCCATCAATGCCTCTAATGCCTTCATTACTCGATTCAGAGATATTTTTTTCATCGAAATCATTGCTTGTTGTTTTTAACGCCCCCGAGGGCGCTGCAGATATCCACTGCGTCAACAAGTTCAGTTACTACTATCTCCTTATGGTTTCATGATATGAGCATGGGGCATGCCTTCCTCATTTGTACAGACACTTTATGTTTTCTAGCATACTTTGTATCAATCTTCCATCCCCTCTTCCTCTGATGGATGTCTCTTAGAACTTTTCATGTTCAATTTTTATCACTCTCTACACAATGTCATCATCACCAAAATAAACTATGATGTATTTCAGCTATCCATATGAACCTAACCTCACACATCAGGGGGAATTTGTTATCACTGAAAATGGCTCAACACAAACAAAAAAAATGGATGAAGAAAGAATTAACACAAACACAACATAATACCAATATTCAGCGAAGGATTACACTTAGTTTGGAAAGACAATCATAAAACTATATAAACCTAGTTATTGAAATCCATGCACATTCAAGAAAATAAACACGCGCACATCTGCATGGTCTGACACAGTGTACGGCACACAAAGTGCATGGAGTGCACAAATGACAGTTGAAATACCTGTGAAGACACATAAATAGTGCATTGATGAGTTTGGTAGGGCCTCGACCACTTTTGGGATGAAGGAGATCTCTCCCATACCCAAAATATAACCCAAATTTTTCCTTGGGATCACTGAAAACGATGGGAGGTACCTCCAAGGGCTTCCCATTGACATTTGGAGCTAGTTAAGAAAAATCTTTCCATCCTCCTATAAATAAAGGGGCATTGTATGCAAAAAAGAAGAAACATTTGAGTATTGCTATGCTTCTCATTTTTAGCTTTGGGAAGCCATCCTCCTCTTAGAAAGTGTTGGGCATCCATAACAAGTGTTAGGACTCTCTCCTCTGGAGTATTCCATCACTCTTGTCTTCACCATTTCCCTTTTTTATCCATTAATAGTAGAAAGAAGACTTCGTACTTGGGGACTCAAGAGACTTCCCAAGGAGGAAGAGAGGACTCTGAGATAGTTCTATCATCGAAATCATTGCTTGTTTTTTTTAATTCCCCCGAGGGCGCTCTAGATATCCATTGCGTAAACAAGTTCAATTACTTTTATCTCTTTATGGTTTCATGATACGAGCATGGGGCATGCCTACCTCATTTATACAAACACTTTATGTTTTCTAGGATTCCATCCCCTCTTCCTCCTATGGATGGCTCTCACAACTTTTCATGTTCAATTTTTCTCACTCTCTACACAATGTCATCATCACCAAAATAAAATATGATGAATTTCGGCTATCCATATGAACCTAACCTCACACATTAGGGGGGATTTGTTATCACTGAAAAATGGCTCACCACAAACATAGACAATGGATGAAGAAACAATTAACACAAACACAACATAATACCAATATTCATCGAAGGATTACACTTAGTTTGGAAAGACAATAATAAAACTATATAAAAGTGGTTATTGAAATCCATACACATTCAACAAAAGAAACACGTGCACATACATGTGGTCTGACACAGTGTACAATGTATAGAGTGCACAACTGACAGTCAAAATACCCATGAAGACACATAAATAGTGCATTGATGAGTTTGGTCGGGACTCAACCACTTTTGGGATGAAGGGGATCTCTCCCATTGTAGTGTCCCCAAGGCCGAGCCCCGTTACAGATCATGTTATATGCAAAGAATTGTAAATATGTTCTATAGGCTGGTGAGCCAAGTTTTGTATAAG